>VDFB02167004.1:0-23142 GCA_007258455.2 Sequoia sempervirens
TAGTGGAGAAGGGAAAGAAAAATAAGAAAGAAAGAAAAATTAAAGAAAGAGAATTCTACAAGAAGTGAATCCAGGTTTTTAATTCATTTCCCATTGTATTTTGAATTCATGCTTTAGAAATTCCTTTATTATTTTGTTAAAAATAATTATATATATATATACAAAACACCACTATGAGTATTTGATTTTAATGTGGCAAATGAATACTTCACTTTGAACATTTTACTACTTCTGTTGAAAATATATTACTGAAAATAAACAGCTTTGAAATAAATAAATAAATAAATATATATATATATATATATATATATATATATATATATATATATATATGTATATATATATATATATATATATATATATATATATATATATATATTATGAAGATTACTTACAGATGCATTTGTTTATGTATATATTGTTCACAATCATGTTGGTGTTGGAAAATTAATAAAAATTGCTATATATTTGCGTATATAATTATATGAAACATGCTGAAAAACATATCAATGTAGAATTTAAATGAGTAGATATATATCTGAGTGAAAGTGGTTATTTTATTTCATTCAAAAGTGATTTTGCTAGAAAGTGTGTGTGTGTGTGTGTGTATATATATATATATATATATAATTGAAAGTGGTTATTTTATTTCATTGCAAAAGTGATTTTGTTGAGAAAGTGTATATATATTATATCTAGGTGAAAGTGGTTATTTTATTTCATTGCAAAAGTGATTTTGCTAAGAAAGTATATATATATACACACACATTAAATCAAACCAATTTATGACATAATGTAGACTCTGAAGAGGTAAATTCCTGTATGCCCATTTATTTATAAATAAATATACCATTTCGTTACAAATGAAATTACTTCAATTTGTAAATATGATTTTCAGGTTATATATATATATATATATATATATATATATTATGTGTAAGAGCTGAAATTAAATTTTGAAAAGAATAGTTATAAAAATTTGACTTAGAGTGATGTATTTATTTTTTAATTGATGTATTATTGAATATATACATATGTGTATTTGTGAATGGGCAAGTTTATTTGCTAAAATGTAAATATATTTCGGATAATCATTCGATTTGTATAAATCTATAATTTTTTTGTAAATCATTAAAATTAGAAATAAGTTATTAAATTCTTGTGTGCAAATGGAAAGGTACATATGTGCATTCAATTGCTACTAGTCCTTGGAGTACTAGAAGATTGATCAAATTGAGTCATTTGAGAGATGTTTAAACTAGATGTAGAGTTTATTTCTTGTGAACTAATCCCTTATGTAATCAAATAGCGAACCCTTGGAATTATAAGAATACTTTAGAAAGAATAAGTATTTAAGAAAGTAATGAAATCAAATTAAGTTATTACATTTAATTTAAAAGTAATATTTAATATACTCCATTGAAGAAAAATATCCTAAGTATGAGATTCATTTAGGAGGACAAAAATTTAAGATTTGAATATGAAATTTGTTCTATTTTATAACTCTTGATCAATATATATATATATATATATATATATATTGCAATTAATCTATGCATATTATGTAAGGTGAATCAATTGGGAATTTTATGAAAAGATAAATAAATGTTAAATCATACCTTGTCTTATTAAAGTTTAAGTTTAATGCTGACATTCTTCTCATGCATCATGGTTTATCATGCACGTACGAAGAAAATAGAAATTCCCTCATCTAGTTGAACTTGAGTTTTTTTGCGTAAGAATGTATATCATATATATATATATATATATATATATATTCATTAGCTTATATATGTATTCTCATACATACATGAGCTATACCTTCTAAATTCCTTTTTAGTATTATTCACTTATTGATAAAAATTCTATGAATCATTGAGTTTAGAAGTAAACATTTTGCTTATAATTGCATAGGCATGTGTGCATCCTAACAGGACTAGAATTATTTTCATGAAGCTTTATGTGATTGCAGTGTACTTGTGTGATATTTGAGAGATCATTGGAAGTAGAATGGGCTTATTTGCAAATACTTGGGAGCAATTCATGATAGTGTTGGCACTACCTAAATTTCATATGTAAGGATAATGCATTGGTGAAACTTGAAAATGTTGTGTGAAGACTTATGTGACTAGTAAAAGAACTTCCATATGCTCCTTGATATGTATGACACTCATGATATCCAGAAATATGTAATGAATGGTTTAGTCAATGAGACAGTATGACCATTGCCTATGAGGCATCTTGTAACTACTGAGATTTTGTAGCCAATAAGGCTTTGCTGATGAGGCATTTCATTAAGCCAGTGAGGCACTTTTACGAGTGGTTTTTCATCCCTACGAGCGTTTTCCACTCATGAAATCTTTGTGTTATGGATTCTTTGTGGGTGCATGTATGATCTTGCTATTTCCTTAATTTGCATTATGATATTTGAGTTTACATGTATTGTTGAGATGATCATTTTTGTGTAAGCCTACATGGATAAATCTAATGAAGGCACCACCTTGTTTCAATATACTTTGATTCATTGATGTATATTGTTCCATTTGATTATAATGGTGAAAGTAATTTTGGGAACTTACGGATATAACTAGTATTTGTGCCTTTCTGGTCATTACAATGGATTGTAATCCAATAGAAAATATACTCAATGCAATGTTTGTTTGGGTAAAACTACCATATCTCCCTCTTATTTTTGGAATGGTAAATCTTTGGCTACCATTGAAAAAGCTTTGGAAAATCACCTTGACAAGGTTGAGCCAAAAGGTCGTTATGTACAATGGATTGTAATCCAATAGAAAATATACTCAATGCAATGTTTGTTTGGGTAAAACTACCATATCCCCCTCTTATTTTTGGAATGGTAAATCTTTGGCTACCATTGGCAAAGCTTTGGAAAATCGCCTTGACAAGGTTGAGCCAAAAGGAAACTTTGCATTTGCTCAAATTTATGGAAGTAGCTTTAGAAAAAAGGTCTTATTGAAGTCATTGAGCTAAATTTGGATGGTTGGTCATATATGTAGAAATTGAGCTATGATCAATTACCTTTCAAATGTAACAAATGCCATGATTATGACCATTTTGTTAAGATTCTGAAAAAGAACAAATTATGCTCTAGGCATCCCAAAATCTCAACACACTTTCATCACAACCAAAGTGAACAAGCATATCTAGCAAAAGAATGGTCAGCAAAATTAAGCTATCAAGTTGAGTAAAGCTAAATTGTTCTTTGAAATAGGTTAAAAGTATTAGGCCATAATTCTAAAAGTCCTTTGGAAAAGGATTTGCACAATCATTTTGAAGTCCATTTGAGAGAAATGCATAGGAATGAAGAGAAAGAAAACCTTTTGGAGGGAGAGCCTGAAGTTGTATTTAGAGAAAATCACAATGAGGCGGAACAGTAGATAATAAGTGATGAAGAAAATATTTTAGTTCCTTCAAAGATGGAGGATGTGGTTAGTTGTATGATTTTTGTTGCTTCAAGAAATGGTGTAAATCTTTTCAAGCCCTCACTTTGCCTCTTAGTTTGGGGTTTGGATGACTCTTTTCTTAATAGTTAATAGACTGAGGGTGTCTATAGATTCCTTGAGGATTCCTTTTATCAAAATTGGCTTCTTTAGGGGAAGACTAAGGTTGATGACAAGTGAATCACTCATTCTTTAAATAAACTTTGATTCTTTTTTTTTTCTCTCCTATTGTAGCATTTTTGGCTTGTTCTTATTGTCTTGTCTCTTTGGTTTAGCCCAATACACTGGATTTAAGGCATGCTCACATATTGCCTACCATTTTTTTTGTGATTAGTTTGTAACATTTCTTTGAGGTAATATAGGTCTTTTCATCAAATATAAATAATAATAATAATAAATTCATTGAAGTTTTTTATATATTTCATATAAATTACACTATATTTTCCTAAAGTAGTAATACACCATTAAAAATAGTTAAAAGAACTAAAAACAATATACTAATAGATTTGAAAATTTCTCTTTTAATAAAAAATTACTTTTTTCTTGTATCAAAACACTTCTAATTTTTGGTAAGGGAGTCTATTGACTCCTCCCAACAAGCCATCTCCATGTTGGATTTTTTTTTGTTTTTGTCCAAGACCTAATGTTTGGATTGTTTAATTATTTATTATATTTTGTGTCATAATGAAATATGATGTTCCACTTTACTCTTTGGCCATTATGCCATGTGTAATCATTTTATATTTTGGCATTTATATGTGTAAATATATTTGTAGGAGAATGTATTGTCATAAAATATGTGTAGGAGCATTTAGTACAAAGAGATGGTGTAAGAGATATTATGATGTGTAAGAGTGTTGGCATAACAATTAGCACCTCTGGAGTGTGAGTTGGTACAGATAGCTATGCACAATGCATAATGATTTCTCTTCAAATTAGGAGGGGAAGCTCCCTCTTATGTTGATTTGCATGAAAATTTAAGTATAATCTAACTCCTATCTTTTTGTCTCAACTGGAAGAGGCACAAGGTTAAGAAAACCAAGAACATTGCAACTAAGGATTTTCTCTGGTTTTGCAGATCTCTAACTACAACTAAACTAAAAGTTTTAATCTATCCAATTCTCCTCAAGAAAACAAAGCATGAGGAAAAACGAGCAGGAATGGTTTTACGATAATCTTTAAGTCAGGATTTCCAAGGAGATGGTGACACTTATCTGAGGTGTAGGCTACAAGAAAGATTATTAGCACAACATTAAATGAAAATATTCATTTATGAATTCCCAAGGAGGTGACAAAACCTATCTAAGGTGTAGATATGAAACAAAGATTGTTAAACATAACATAAGATAGCCAAGTAGGACAACAAATTGCATTGGCGAGACACACATACAATAAAGGATCAAACTAGCCACTCCATTTAACTAAGGTGAACAAGTACCATAATAATAAAATTCAGGTAAGACTGCAAAACTATTTATTATCACAATAAAATTTTGTTGAACAGATACAAAATAGTAATACTACAAGTAAGGTTGCTCAACATGTATGCTATTACGTGCAAAAGTTAATTATAAATGAGCAAAGAGCTCTTATTTATATGGACATGTATAAGCATGCAAACCCTTATTAAAATGAAAACTAAATGAAAACTCCAACTGTACATTAATGATTCCAAGACAAACATAGCATGAAAGGTGGAACAAGTTAACTCGAAAAGAAGCATTGAGTTAACTATGGTGTCTGGTGTCTATCCTAAAAAAGGTGGGATGTCCTAATCTAGAGTTCACTGGTCGTGATCTTGAGCAAGTAACCCCTCCACTAGGTTATTGATTGCATCACCATCTAGAGCACTGATACTTTGTTGTAGCAAACTATGTCTTTGTAGCATCTCCTCACCACATGTGATTTGGCTCTAAAGTTCTCCTCTACTCTTAACCGCCTCATCAAATAACACTGACATGACTGTAAGTTCATCTAACTTATAGCCAACAAAATCCCCACTGAAAATACCATGGATGAGCACCTGCAACTTTGACTGAACATTAGTAAGCTTGACGTACTCACCACCCTCATGTTGATATTGGCAAGGAACTTGGGACATGAAAGTTCTCACATACTGAAGTGCACTAGTCACATGTTCTTTGCTCTCAGCCAACTCTGAAGCCATTGTATCCTGTATTTTTGCCTTGAAGATCAATTGTGTCCTCCAAGTAAAAATAGCTTATTTATCTTCTTCGTCGGTGACTGAGTTGTATGCCATCCTCAAGATGATAGATCATGATTACATCTCTGGGTCTGTCAACCGCCAAGTCTTGTTCCTCATTGTGGATGCGTAGACAAAGTTTGCAAGTGTTGTACCTCAATTGATATAACTCTGTAAGTACAAAGCGACCCCTAGTGACAAAATCCTCCCAATCTACCAATCACTTCTCATATACAACTAGCTGATTAAGCTAATTTTTCTCTACTAGTGCCTCTAGCATCTATGGGAGTGAAGCGGTGACATTTTCTATTCTATGCACGAGGTTAGAGATATACTGATGAAGCTGTTGGATTTTTAGGCTTGAGGGTTGCCTTGTCTTCTCTATCTTTTATCACCCTATCCTTTATGCTATCAATTGCAACCTGAAGGAAATCAACTTTTGTTTGGTGTGTGCTTCTACCAAGGTTGACCTTTATCACATCGAAGTATTCAACTTCTATCTCATTCAAGCTCTTACCCTCTAGAGGTGCAATGGTCTCTATTATGATCTCCTTGTCTTGGCATTCCTCTCTACATGAACTTGCTTCTTTATTCTTTTATCTAGCACATCCTGATAGACATGATCAAAATTTGAGTGGTCAAGTATGTAAGATGGATGCCTGCTCTTCCTACCTAGTTGATTCTCAAGCCAAGATGAGTCTTGACTAATCTCACTAGAAGGGTTAGTGCTAGTCATAGGAAGTTCTGATGAGTGTGAATGTGTAGAGGTATCACTACGCAGTGGTGAGTCTAGGTCCAAATCAATGTGAACCAAAACTAGAGACTACTATGGTGTAGGTGATGGCATGGAAGGCTGAACCTCTGGCTCTGGTATGCACCAAACTGTATTCACGGCTGGCTCCATGTGTTTCTGTAACAAGTACCTTCCCTTTTGAATTGTTAGGCACTTTGTTTCTTTTAGGAGGATTGCTCCTTTTCTTTTGTTTTGGTTTTGACGAGGATGGCTGTGAAACATCCACCAATGGTGGATCTGTTCTTGGCATGATTGCCCTCCTTGTCTTCTTGCTATCAAGGTAGAGTATACTATTATGAATGACTCTACTTGATCTCTCTTTGACATATGAGTATTCCTTAGCAAACCAATCAACAGCTAGAAGTGGTTGCATATCAACCTATTCTTTGAAGAATTGATGAAGTACATCACCATCATCATCTGACAATCCTCCCATGCATCCTCTGACATGAAGACAAAAACCTGTGAGAGGGTGAACCTATTGTAGCTACATCGGTGCACCTCAAACTCATCCTTGCAGTTAACCCAGCAATCCTCCATTGTAGGCTTGTGGTAAGGGCGACTGCTAAGGTGTGCTGAATAACAACCCCAAGGGTCATATGTGCGTGCATCAACGAGGTACTTGAGCTTAAATTTCTTTAACTCATGACCTGCAGCCTTGGCGTCAACTGTTGTTCTGCACCAATAGATTCCCATTTTCAATGGAAAGTTGGTAGCTGGCTTACGCTTGTGGCGTAAATGTGAATAAACATTGTACAATTGCCTCAAAAATTCCATGAAAATTGTCCTATCTGAAGGATGGCGAGGTAGCATGGCTAGATTTTCCATATATCTATAGACACAAATGTAGGTGTAGGTAGGGAACTGAATGAACCAGTTTTCCCATTCTACCATTGCTGCTCTAGCAACCGCTAAGATACAAACATGCAATTCCTGATCTAGGTTTGTAACTGTGTACATCAAGAACACTTCTTGCACACACTTGAAATGTCGCTCAGACTTTGTGAACTCAAGCTAGTCGTAGTATTGATAAATCTTTTGTACACTGAGAATCCCCACTATGTTCAATCCTCTAAACTGACCCTAGTAAGCAATCAAGTATACGAGATACAAACACATATGAAATTGGTGGGCAACTAGGAAACCGGTAATTTGCTTGTGGAGAATGTCGCCGATCAGAGAGGGCCAGTCGTAATGTTCTTGCCTGGAAATAACTTGAGCAATAATGTAGTACATCCAGGGCTAGAATTTGTTAGCATCTGCATGACCGGAAACACGATTAAGAAGAGTGATCAAAATCATGTACTCATCCTTGAACTCGTTGCGACCCACATTGTGTGACAATTTATTTTTCCTCTGTTTTAACCACCTTTTCTATCATTTTTCTCTGACACATGTCCTTATCAACATTGAATGTTCTTTCACATTGATCCATGGTAATGACCAAACTATTTAGATTTCCAAAACATCTTTCAATGTCCTAGGGCTTGAGACTACAAATTACCTGTCCATCTAATAACTGAATTTCTCGGGTAGTAGAATTGTAATGCTTGACACAAGACATCATGAATTCTATGCAATGAACTGAACAATGGGAGTGAAGTTGCCTCTAGCAACCTAAATTCTTGGATGTTTTGAAGTATTGCATGATTTATCTTAATTGGATCCAAGATAGCCTTTGGAAGCACTTTATGCAAATCCATGTCAACTGTTCTAATGAAGTCATAAACCAAGACTAACTTAGTCTTGAATTTGATTTGTGTGTACTGCATTCTGAAAAACTTGTTTGTTGACTGCAAACTTGACTATGTTTTGACAACTTTCTCTAGGAAGCTAAAAAGTCTCTTGGTGAGGCTAAAAATAGCCTATTAGAGGGCAATTTTCACGAAAAATTCAGAGATGTGGGTTTTGTGCAAAAAATGATTCTAAGACAATCCACAACATCAAAATTATGAAAAAATGTTGTTTAAAAATTGAAATATGAGTTTTTTTCAAAAGATGATTCTAAGCCAACCCAAATCCTCTGTTTTGAAAAATATTGAATTATACTCTACCATGCAAAGAAATTTCAATTGAGAAAAGCATAGCTTCAAGAATTGAAGCTTTGAGGCAATTTCTTTTGAAAAATTCTAGCACATGGGTTTTGTAGAGGAAGTCGTGCACAACCAACCCATATGATAAAATTTGTCAAAAGTCGTCGAATCTTGGACATGCAAAGAAATCCTAAGATGAGAAAAGAAGAAATTAAGACAATGTTCTGCTTCTACAAAAATTGCCATGCTTGTTTGGAGTTTGTTGATTAATTTGGACCTGTATCTGCAAGGAAATTTGAAAAATAATATCTGTAGTGCCTTTGAATGTTGATTGTTGAGAAAATGCACTCACATAATGAGAAAATTTACTTGCTCTTTAGCCTGTTGTGAGAGAAATGGATGCCATCTTTCAATAAATAAAGAACTTTGCAGCTAATGGTGCCAATTGCAAGAAGAAACCCTAATTTGAAAAAGGAATTATCCGATTGGACCTCACTTCGCTCAACAAAAACTAACTTGGAGTTTCAAAATATTTAAAATATTAAAATATTCAGTCTCACTCATCATGCAAATTTGCAATTGAGTCTCAAAAAAGTGCCAATATTAAAATATTGAGAAAAATATCCCATTAAAGCTAGCATGCTAAAATTGAAAATTTAATATTATTTTATTGAGTTAACTAAAATCTCTCCTTTTGGGTTTGCTTAGAATATTTTCCTAATTCTGAAAAGTCCAAGTTTGACTCTCCAGGCATCTCCTAGCAAAAGTTGAGATTTTTAGCTAACTTCCTATTTTGTAGCTTGTTGAAAACGTCATAGTTGCCTCTATTGAACTCTAATTTATGGATGCCCAGTTGATGTTGGAGCTGAGTTGACACATACATTGCGTAGCCAGAACTACTGAGATGAAATGTCTCCTGGGAGCTGCAAGTGCTAAAAACCATTTCTAATACCTCAAAATAAAAGTTTCCTTTTATTAAATTTATATACAGGTAACCAAACTTAGCCATTTCTTTGTTTGACATTTCATGCTTTAATCTACCATTACTAGTGAATGATAGCTCATGTCAACTGGATGTTGGAACCATCGCGTAGCTAGAAGAATTCTGCAGATAATGACTATATGAAAAGCATTTGAAAGTTGGTTTAAGGGCCTCAAAAGCAAGGGAACCCCTAGCCTGCAAAGGTGCAATTACCATTTTGAGAATGATTTTGCAACTTGCAACTTTCAATTAAACATTGTACTTTGACCCTTGACACCAAGAGTTGCATTGCTCCGATGTGTGTCTTGTTGATCTCATCGCAAAGCTGGAACAACTTGGAAGAGATGTCCTTGGAAGTGACGAAGTGAGAAAACTACTTCTAAGACCTCCAGTAGAAGGGCACCTTTTCCAAGGGAGTATGTAAATTCCATACTTAGCCATTTTTCTGCTTGTTTACATTCTTCAGCATTTTCCATTGATCCTTCATTCATGGGTGACTGAAAAATCTTGAGGGCTGATGGTTGGATTCATTGAATAGCTAGGAGGATTCTACACAAGTCTCGTGAAGACAACTACTAAAAACCCCTAGTTGGCCAAAAGACTAGGCGCCCCTAGCTTATACAGGTATAGTTTGTTATTTCTACTTTTATCCACCATCTATTTTACATGCTCACTAGAACAACTGCCATGGTCACTCAGCATATCTGACAATCACATGAAGAGATGCATCGCGAAGTTGGGCTAAATCAGAAGAGATCCCCTAGAAATGGATTCTCAAATTCATCCATCTGACATGCCTAATTCAAGGGCGCCCCTGGGCTATAGGGGCACAAAAATTGCAAATTTGATTGCCTCTATGATGTGTAAACTCTCTGTTGTGTTTGCTTCCACCTTCAATTGCTAGAGTTCTACAACTCAGATGGACTTGCTTGATAGCTTGTCGGAAAGCTAACTAAAAACTGAAGAGGATGAATGTATTTGCAACTAGAAACATTTAAATATAAGCTTCCAAATTGAAGGGTGCCCCTGAGCTATAGGGGCGCATATTTACTCTAGAAGTAATATTTCCTCCATTTCGCGCTCTACGAACATCGTGTTGGCTGCTGAGTTGACCACGTAGAAGCATTACTGCTGCTAATGCATGTATGTGACTGAATTTCACCACTTTCACATGTATGGACACTGTAAAGTTGATTTGCACGTTGATTACGCAAGCATCTCCCATGTTACAAGTGAAGTGTTTTCTAGACTTCGAATATTTTTTGCACTTTTCGCCATTCAAAAATCCCCTCTACTGTGAAGCATCTTTTTCAACATCTTTCATCATAGAATGTTCTGCTTTGAGTTTCAAGCTTAGATTTTAACACCTGGCACTTGCCAACTGCCATTGACGATCTCAGAGGTCCTAACTTTTCTCCTAAAAAAGTGAAAACTACCCACCATGCTTAAGTTGACTTTTAATTGAAACTAACTTCACCATTGTGATCGTGATGTGAAATAAGCCAATCAAAAATAATTTTAGTCAATTCTGACAAATTTCAATTTTTAGGGTTTCACGACCTAAAATAGGGTGCTTGAAATCCTAATTTTCAAATTTTCCAAATTTCACTAGTATCTTCCCGACATCAAACTAACTCAAAGTCCATACTTGATTTGCCCAAAAATTATGTTTTGACATCATTTTAACAAGGTTTAGACCATTTTAAGCAAAATGCCTTAATGAAGCAAAAATTTGGTTTGGGTACAACAAAGAGCATGATTAAAAGGGAGGTTACAAAGTGGATTAGGAATCGTGACCCATTTATGATGCACATCATAAAGCATCTTTCTAAAGGTGGTAAATGCCAAATAATGGAGTGTAGGTGGTATGAATTTATACCATGGTATTTTGGTACCTTGTTTGGACCCATGGTAATGCCTTACGGAATTTTATGAGCCTCCATGACTGCATATATTGAAGGTTTGAGATAAAGACTTTAAAATGAGGAGTTTTTGCAAGGTTATGCTATCAAATTCCTTCTACAAAAGAGGATGTTGATCTTCATAGATGCAAGAATTTGATGTATTGTATCAAATTTATTGTTGCTAAATAATATATTGGTTTGATGCTTTAGAGGTTGGATTTTTTTCCCAAGGTTATTTGTGTTATTCTCTTTCTTGTGGTTGATATTCTTTCTTTTATGTGTATTGCTTGCGTGCAAAAATGCTACTAAAATTTATATAAATATGAATATTATGCTAATATCCTCGAAGAGTTAATGTGGAAATGTCTACAATGCTTAATAATTATAAATATTTGATTTAATTAATAAGGGTCTTGTTATTACTTTTTCTAATCATGCATAGGGAGGAAGGACAAGAAAATCCTTTGGAGGGTTGTTTTGAGAGAAAAGCACGATAAGGTAGAACAATAGATAATAATTGATTAAAAAATATTTTAGTTCCTCTAAAGATGGAAGATGTGGTTAGCCATGTGATTTTTCTTGCTTCAAGCAATGGTGGGAATTTCCTCAAATCCTCACCTTGTCTCTCATTTTGAGGTTTGGATGACTCTTTTTTTAATAATCAATAGACTAAGGATGTAGAAAGATTTCTTGAAGATTCCTCTTATAAGAAATTGGCTTCTTTAGGGGAAGACTAAGGTTGATGACAAAGGAATCACTAATTCTTTGAAAAAACTTTGATTCTTTAATTTGTGATCTGCTCATGTTGATAGCCCTTTTTCCATGTTTCTTGTTGTCTTGTCTCCTTGGTTTAGCCCAACAAATTAGTGTTAAAGAGAGCTCCCATTGTGTCAACCTTTTTTTGGTGATTAGTCTATAATTTCTTTTTGAAATAATATCTTTTCATACAAAAATTAAAAAGTTTTGTTACATCCCACGTAGGAGAGCAAAAGCATGGGTATGGGTGACACAAGGAGAAAAAGATGGGAGATGACCTGCATTTAGTGAGGCATGAAACCTCTGCCATTTTCCGCCAATGTTTCGTGAAGGTATGGGTGTCCCTGAGAAGACTATAGGATGTGGAAAAGATATAGCATGCCGAGGAAAATGGACTCACGACCCACCATAAAAGCATGATTTCAGGTAGTCAGAGATATATTTTCCCTCAAGACGTGAGCAACAGAGGTCGAAAGAGGGTATGAAGTGAAGAGAGGGCAATGAAAATCGCGCGGGAAGGAGAGCATGGCATGAGGGAGAGAGAACAGAGAAAATTCGCAGTTAGGAATGAATAACAACGCACAGAGGGAAATAGATTCATAACCCTCCATAAATCTGCAATTTTGGGCTCCATTTTGGGAGGAAAAGGTAGAAGAAAGGTGCGAATGGAGGTGTTTGGGGTTGAGGCGAGTTGCAGAGGTGTTTAGAAGTTGGGCAAGCGACTATAGAAAGATTTCTTCAAGCTTTGTTCACCTTAAACACTTCTTCCGTGCGACTAGAAATCGAAGTGCAATTTCATACAAAGGCGTAGAAAATAGCAAATATTTTAGTTCACGGAAAAATCGGTGCTCGTCAGTTGAAGATCCAACCTTGTGCAAAATGAGGGGGTTAGACATAGGGGCATTGGCCTTTGTGATCCTTTATACAGGTAAGTTCATATGCCTTTGAAAAATCATGATTATTTATAGGAAATTTTAGCTGAGTTTATTTTCTGAGAACCATTCCATGGAGGCCCAAATTCTCTTGATAATCTTTGCTTTTGTCATCTATATTTAGACTCACTCTACCTGCAACGTTCATTAATGACCATATCTCTTGATTGCTCAACAACCTTTCTTATGAACTCTGCTCATTCTCAACTTCACACTAGGCAACTTTTGACACTCACAAGATGTTATACAAGTTGTAGTGAAGCAAATATTTCATAGATAATAAACTAGAGACTTTTCTTACTTTGATTTAGATTTGGACTGTGTAATCGTAAAAGAGAATGGAAGGAAACAATAATGTGAGCCCTTCATATGAGCAACAAATGGAGTTTCGCCTTGCATCATAGAATATCAATATTTCCATAATAGATTTGAGGTAAAAAGGGAAGGTAATGAACTCTCTATTCCGATTGAATATGTGGAATGTTTTTGATATATCAATAATTTATATTCAATAAAAATTTTATCCAGAGCGTAGTCTGTAAATTATAAACCAAAAACTTGAAATATATGCAGTTAGGTAATACCCCTACTATCAATCTAAGTAGCTATGTGGAATCCATCATTTCATTGCGTTTTTTTTTCTAACTAATAGTTATACAATTTTGCTGATTTATGAATAAATTGAAAAGTAGTGAACATAATGATTTACTACTCGTAGAATTTATAGACCTAATTGTGAAAATTCTATTGCAGTTACTGATTATTAATCTCCTATCTAATACATAGATTATTTGATTCTAAAAAATTAATTCTCAGCAAATATCAAAAAATAACACAACTGCAACTTCACCAATAAAAGCTCACAAGAATAGAGAAGAAAACATTCACAATAATGAACACAATATTTTTGGACAAATTGTCCGTGGAAAAACTCCGAAGGGAAAACCACTACTGCAAATGAGGAATTATATTAAACTTCAGCAAATTAAGGAATACAAAAACTGCTTGCCTCTTACTGGTAGAGCTCCGGCAATAATCTTCTCCGAAAATTCTTCCCTCAATTTCTTCTGCTGAAATTCCACAGCTGCTATCCCCAACGCTATCACTGCGCCCTTGCTAACACTGCAAGACTATTTGCTCTCACTGCAAATTTACTACTTGCTAACACTGCAAGTCTTTCTCAAGTATCTCTACTTGCTATCACTGCAAGTCTACTTGTTGTTATGTTCTCCAAATGCCCATTGATCCCCTTTTATACTTTTCTCATTGGAAAACCAATGGCCATGATTTAATCTCAATCAATGGCTAAGATTAAATAGACTCTAACAACCCCCTAACTAACTGGATTCTAGAAGTCTCTAGGGGAATCAATTTATTTAATTACATAATTATCTAGACAACTCAGCCCTTTCTGGAAGTCTCTAGAAAATAATTAAATAATTAAATAACACTTCTTGGGAATGGAGACACCTGTCCAAGCTACATAAATTAACACTCCCTCTTAGCGAGGAAGGTGTTTTGCATGACACCCAACTTATCTCTGAAGAAGATGAATTTCGCCTTCCCCAATGCCTTGGTCAAAATGTCTGCTACCTGCTGATCTGTAGGTATATACTGTAGCTGAACAATCCCGCGCTGTACACAATCTCTGATGAAATGATATCTGATGTCTATATGCTTAGACCTATCATGAAACACCGGATTCTCAGTCAACTTGATGCAACTCTGATTGTCACAGTGTATCACCGTAGTCTCAACCCTCTGACCAAACAAGGCCACAAGCAACTTCCAAAGCCATATCGCCTCACATGTTGCTATGCTAGCTGCTATGTATTCTGCCTCTGCAGAACTCAAAGCCACAGACTTCTGCTTCCTGCTATACCAAGAGACAACTCCTGATCCCAAGCTAAAGCAACACCCTGAAGTGCTTTTCCTGTCCGTTGTACTGCCTGCCCAATCTGCGTCAGTATAGTCTATCAACCTGATACCATCACCTCGAGCATATTTGATCCCATACTCGATTGTACCACGCAAATACCGCAACACATGCTTTGATGCCGTCCAATGCACTCTCTTTGGCTCGACCATGAACTGACTAAGAGAGTTTACTGCAAAGGATATATCTGGCCTGGTGTTGACCAAATACATAAGAGACCCAATCAACTGTCTGTATAATGTGGGGTCTACATCCTTTTCTCTAGATGAGTCTACCTTCTTCCAATTCGTGATCATAGGAGTAGACATGGCTCTGCAATCTTCCATCTCGAACCTCCTCAAGATTTTGATGCAGTATTTCCCTTGTCCAAGGAAAATCTCTCCATCTGTCTGCCATACCTCCATGCCTAGAAAGTAGTGCATAAGCCCCAAATCCTTCATCTCGAACTCTGCTGCAAGGTCCCTCTTGCTTTCCTCTATGAGCCCCAGTGAACCTGTTAAAAACAAGTCGTCCACATAAAGAACAAGAATGAGAACCTCACCCCCAACCACCAAGTAGTAGAGGTTAGCATCCGCTTCACTCTTCACGAAGCCCATTCCCTGCAAGTATTTATCATCGCGCTCATACCATGCCTTGGGATCCTGCTTGAGTCCGTACAAAGCTCTCTTCAATCTGCACACGTGGGTTGTACTAATGTGTGCTACAAAGCCCTCTGGTTGTTCTATGTATACCTCCTCTTTCAATTCACCATTAAGAAACATCGTCTTGAAATCCATTTGATGGATCTGCCATCCCATCTGTGCTGTAAGAGAGATCACGACTCGTATAGAAGTATACCTGGCCACTGGAGCAAATGTCTCCTCATAGTCAATTCCCTCCTTCTGAGAGAACCCCTTGGCCACAAACCTTGCCTTGTATTTCTCGATGCTACCATCTGCACGTGCTTGATCTTATAGATCGGTATGATCAACCACGCCTATCACGTAGGTCTAGGCACAACCTCCCACACATCATTTCTGCACTATTGAGGTATACTCCTCAACCATTGCATCTTGCCACACTTGCTGCTGTGCAGCCTCGATAGCTAGAAGGTTCACTATCTACCAACTGACTAACTAATGCCATATAGTCATCATACCTGGCTGGTTGTCTCCGCTATCTACTACTCATCCTAGGAGCTCCCACAAACTCCTGAGTATCCCTTTGTGACTGTTGGTTCTTGCTACCAACTGTAGAGGATGAAGTATCAACCTCCATATCACCCTGATGCATCTCTTGGATCTGCTGCATCTGCTGCTCCATACTCTGCGAATTCTCAGCACCTAGCTTGTGCATGTACTAGTAACGTACTCGAGCTTCGCTGCCTTGAGCTGGTTGAATGATCCTTGGAGCTTGCTCACTCTTCGATCATCTGCTGGCAAATCTCTGGACCTCCTAAATGCCTTGTCCTCCATGAACTTGACATCACGCCTAACTATAGTCCTCTTGGTCCCTGGAATAAATATCCGATATGCCTTTGAGGTTTCACTGTACCCCACAAAGTACCCTCTTTCTGCAGTTTGATCTAACTTGGAACGTGTCGCCCCTGGAATGTGACAATATGCCAAACTCCCAAATATCCTGAAGTGGCTGACATCTGGCTTCTTCCCTGAGAATGCCTCCTCCGGTGTCATCTTGCCCAATACCTTATGTGGAACCCTATTTTGTATGTACACTGCTGTACTGCATGCCTCTGCCCATAAGTAACGTGGCATATCCTGGTCATACAGCATAGCCCTTGCCGCCTCTGATATAGACCGATTCTTCCTCTCAACAACCCCATTCTGTTGTGGGTTGTAAGGAACATCCACTCTCTCTTAATTCCTTCCAATGAGAACTCCTGGAACTCTTTCCCTTTGTACTTTCGCCTCCATTGTCACGTAGAAGAACCTTTATCTTCCTCCCTGTCGAATTCTCCACAAGAGCTTTGAACTCTTGGAAGCGACTGAAAACCTCATCCTTGGTCTTCAAGAAGTATATCCAAGTCTTCCTGGAGAAATCATCAATAAAAGTAACAAAGTACTCATATCCTTTGAGAGACTTCGTCGACATTGGTCCACATATGTCTGAATGTACTAGATCAAGAACACCCTTGGATCTAGTGTCACTCCTTGGAAAAGTTGCTTTCGCAAACTTCCCCAACACACATCCCTTACATACATCATCATGCTATGTGCTCACCTCTGGAACACCTGTCACTGTCTCACGAAGCAATTTAAGTGCTCCATGATGTATATGGCCCATCCTCCTATGCCATAGCTCTCCTTGATCCCTAGAATTACTGTTGCTCATCAGTGCCTTATGAGTATCAAACTGCAGCTTGTAAAGCCGACCGCTCCTAACTCCAATAGCTATGGGTGATTTCCAATCCTTGTGCTTGATTAACACACTTGCCCCTCTAAATAGTACATTGTAACCTTTATCCTGAAGGACAGATATGGAAATCAAATTCATACCCAAGCCTGGCACATGCAACACATCATGAATGGGAATCGGCTTACCGTTCTCCCTCTGAAATAGAACAATCCATTTTCCAACTAGATTGAGCTTGGACATGTTCCCCATAGAAATCTGCATTCTGATGTCCTCCTCCTTATAGCTGGAGAAGTACTCTCTAACTCCTATCATATGAAATGACGCCCCACTATCTATATACCAAACACCCTGTGAGGTTGAGCTAGCCATACAAGCTATGAGAGCGAACTCATCCTCCATTCTACTAGAGAGCTCATCTGCACTTGCTGAAGCTGCTGTCTGCTTCTTGCCTTTCTTCCTTTGCGGACAATCGCTGACATAGTGGCCAAACTCGTGACAGCCATAGCACTTGACTTTAGATAAGTCCTTCTTCTTCTTCTCACCTTGTGGATTTGATCCTTTACTAGACCCCTTCTTTGCTTTCCCTTTTCCTGCAAGGGCAACGTTCTCCTGTTCCGCCTCACTTTGCTGACTCTTGATACTGGTCCTACTGATAAGACTTAGTCTAAACTCCTCCTGAGTGAAGTCACTCCAAAGTCGATCCCAACTCGGCAAGGTGTCTCGTCCATTAATAACTTGAACAAAGACATCCCACTGCTTAGTAAACCCATTTAGGGCTATCCGCACTAGCTCGTCATCACCTAGATTATCTCCAACAGCAGCCAACTCATCCTTGACAAGTCTGAGTCTGGTGAGGTAACTTGTCACGTCCTCTCCCTTGTTCATCCGAGTAGTCCTCAACTTTTCTCTGAGAATCAGCTTCCGGTTAGTGGTAGCATTCTGGTACAGATTCAGAATGGCATCCCACATCTTCTTCGCTGTATCTAACTCTGCGACATGTGGAACAATATGATCCTTGACACCATCAAGAATCAGCCTCCTTGCCTTGGCATCTTCCTTCTTATATGCTAAGAGTTGTGCTGGATCTGTAGGTACAGGTACAACACTGGTCACATATTCCTTGATCCCATTCTCTTCCAGCAACAAAGAAATTCTGGCTTTCCAGACACCAAAATTTGAGGCTCCATCCAATCTGTCCTGATCTCTTAAACCTGTTGAGGCCATCTCAAAAGATAAAAGAAAACAAATAATAATAATTCTGAAGAGGCAGGATTTTTCCTTCCTGTGTTGAGCCTTATCTGCCCTCAGATCAGCTCGATACCATGTGAAAATTCTATTGCAATTATTGATTATTAATCTCCTATCTAATACATAGATTATTTGACTCTGAAAATTAATTCTCAGCAAATATCGAAAAATAACACAACTGCAACTTCACCAATAAAAGCTCACAAGAATAGAGAAGAAAACATTCACAATAATGAACACAATATTTTTGGACAAATTGTCCGTGGAAAAACTCCGAAGGGAAAACCACTACTGCAGATGAGGAATTATATTAAACTTCAGCAAATTAAGGAATACAAAAATTGCTTGCCTCTTACTGGCAAAGCTCCGGCAATAATCTTCTTCGAAAATTCTTCCCTCAATTTCTTCTGCTAAAATTCCACAGCTGCTATCCCCAACGCTATCACTGCGCCCTTGCTAACACTGCAAGACTATTTGCTCTCACTGCAAATTTACTACTTGCTAACACTGCAAGTCTTTCTCAAGTATCTTTACTTGCTATCACTGCAAGTCTACTTGTTATGTTCTCCAAATGCCCATTGATCCCCTTTTATACTTTTCTCATTGGAAAACCAATGGCCATGATTTAATCTCAATCAATGGCTAAGATTAAATAGACTCTAACAACCCTAACTAACTGGATTCTAGAAGTCTCTAGGGGAATCAATTTATTTAATTACATAATTATCTAGACAACTCAGCCCTTTTCTGGAAGTCTCTAGAAAATAATTAAATAATTAAATGACACTTCTAGACAATGGAGACACCTGTCCAAGCTACATAAATTAACACTAATTTCATATTTTACAGCTAATTATATGGATAACCATAACCATCAAGTCTATAAAGCTTGAGTAGAATTCAATAAAGAGAAGTTCACATGCAAAATCTCTCTTGAATATGATCAAAAGATTATAAATTTTCTTTGTAGCTTCTATAGCAAGAAATTGGAGATTTTCCATCATTGTAGTTAAAAACTGTTAATTCAAGATGATTTATGCTTATGTGAAAAAACTAGATAATCAATTTAAATTGAATATTATATTTTCTTATTGTTATAAAAACACAATACTATTAAAAATACAACTTATATTCAACTTTAAATGATCATATAACATTTTTCACATTTCATCTTAAAATACAATGTATCTTTTGTGCTCACCTTTTAGGCAAGACAAACATATGATATGAAATACTCTAATGCATATACATTGTCACCCCAATAGTTGTACACATAAGAATAATATTTTTTCACATAATAATAATACTTTTTTAAACGAGCACCTTATTTTATAAATGACACACTTATAAATTGGATACTTGTGATATTTTATATGAAGGAAACAAGTGTTTATTTCATTATAATGACTGTATTTATGATTTTTTATAACATTCTTAAGTTTTCATGTGTTCATGTAACGATATATCTTGACTAACACTTGGTTATTTCTTGATTTACATATGAACTAGGCTTTTACAATAAATAGTGTAAATATGTTGTAAGACTAAATTATATAACCAAAAAATGAACAATAGGACCCCTCCCAACCATTGGACCCTCTCCCCTAATAGTTGTCAAAGTGACAATAGTTTGACAGTGTGTAGGTGCACCATATTACAAATAATACATCACATGTTTTTTAACCTTTTCAGGATTGGATGGAAAAAAGGAGGGTCCTATTGTGAATGACATGACATTGCCAACCAATGACATAATGAGAAATAGTTGTTAGAAAAATACTAGTATGAGAGATAGTGTGATAGTGCCATGTGGCCCCAAAATGGTATCACACTATATGAGGCCCAAGACACAAAGGAGGAGATCATATAATTGCCATCTAACCAAGGATTGAAACTAGATCCATAACACTAAAAAGAAAAGAGCCTTGGGTGATCCTAACAAATAAGAGAGCAACACAAACCTCTCACAAACTACTAGGTCAAATAAAAGAAACAACTAGAGGCCAAGTCCTGGTATAAGTAGTGTGCAACAAACATGATCATAGATGGAGCTTAGGGAAGAATCTAGAACATGAGATCATTAAAAAGGCCTAGAAAGAAATGAGAAGGACCCACCAAAGACTGCCAAAATATAGAAGGAACTTATCTAATATATCATTCAATTATTAGAAATTATCTTTTAAGATGATTTATCAAACTTATCAAATGTATCATCCAATCCTCTAACTTATCTTTTAATTTTGTTATAAAGTAAATTATTAGATTCTTTTAATATTATCATCCCTTCCATCATCTATGACTAATAACTCTTCATAAAATTTATTTTAGTTTTTTTATATATTTAAATATAATAAAATAAAAATTATTACATTATTTTGATATATATGTTTATCTATTTCAATTGTAGAGAAAAAATTTAACAAAATTGTATGATAAAAATAGTACATGTAAAATAATAATAGGATAATTAGAAAGTAAAGGTAATATATAATATTTTTGTTTGGGAAAGTCTTTTGAAGTAAATAACTTAATAAAATAAAATAAAATGTATTATATAAACTCAACCATTCTCCAATACATTAAGAAAAAAATCTCTTTCTTTATTCTTAAACACATTGAATGCAATTTTATGCACTGTATATCTGAAAAATTGTGGCTTCTTATCCATCCATATTTTTCCAATGAAAATATGCAATATGATGGGGTGGATGGGTATGAACAGACACAGAAATTAAAACACAGACTTATAAAGATAAACACAAACACTTAAACCTCTTACGTGTTGTTGCATGCTTCTATATTGCTTTCTTGAAATGTTTACAACCACCTCCTTTTATAGAGGTCTCAGGAGTATGTAGAAATCTCTAGAAGTTGTTCTTCATGTTTCTTCCTAGACTCTTCTATCATCGGCAGTTATCTTTCTAGACTTTTCTTGCATCGAATTCTTTGGACTCCGCATTTAATGAGGTAAGTTATTGTAGTTGGTAGAAATTAATTCCAACATTTCTCCCCCTTAATTTCTACCACAACCCAGTTGCTCTGAATAATCATGCCATGATCTAGTACAGATGAGACCTGGCCTAAAGCCTTGTTAGGTACCCATTTACAATTACTAATTGTGTCAATAAAGCATTATTCTTTGCAAATTATTTTCCTTTATTTCTAACGAAGTCTGCGGACTTCCTCAAATTCTTTTCTTCCATAGGTTCAAACAACTCTCGATATTAATGCTATTCTCTTATCGAATGTTGCAGCATTCTCCAATTCCTTTGTTGTTCATTTGCCATTGACTGCGGTCATTCTTTCTCTTCTTTGTCTTATGTTTGAAACCAAGTCTTTAGACTTCTCGAATCCTTTCTTTGCCATCTTGATGATCTTCATGCCTGACGATGCCTTTGTCTTTGTCCAACTTCTGCAGTAGTCTCTCAAACCTTCAATCTACAACTTCTTGAAAATTTGCCATCTATAGATGCCTTGCCAAAAGTATTTGTTGTTGCTTCAAACTTGCCATGATTGCTATCAAGTTTTATGTGATAACTTTTATACTTGAACCAATTTTTAAGCATACCTATAATTTTCTGCCAACTCGGTCCATAAACCCATCCACAATCCATTTTCATGCAATCTGCCATAGAATCTTTCTTGCACTGCCTATTCCAACATGTTTTTTTCTGAATGACTCTTCAAACCACAAATACTGCAAAGATGTAAGTCCCAACATCTATCCTTTGTATGCCCTTTCCTGTTACAATGACAACATTGCACACATTCCATTTCTTTCACAAATTTGGTTACACCTGTATTATTTCTTTTACCTGTCACATATCCAAGACCTTCATGCTTTGGCCTCATTATTGGCTTAATGGGCTCTCTTATCCCTTGATCATACCTTTCTAAACCTTTACCTTTGTATCCCATTCTTTCCATGATCTTTAAACCAACATTGTTAGTATTGCCATTACGTCTAACATTATCATTTTGACAATTTTTATCAAAAAAAATTTCAACAAAAACACACTTATCAAATGAAATATTCAAGTCATCTGTACTACATGCAACATCATGAACCAATTTTGACTTCAAACATTCATTCAATTTTATAATCTCCTTCATTTTTAAACTGTTTGCTTCTTCTAATTTCTTTAATTTTTCTTCTAAATCATCAACCAATTTCACTCTTTGTTCCAATTCTTCATTCTTTTTCTTGATCTCCTCAAACAATCTTAACTTTTCCTCTAACTCTTCATTCCTCTTTTTAACCTCATCAAATAATTTTAACTTTTCTTCTAAGTTTTCACTTTTATCTTTAACTTCTTCCAATTCCTTTTCAAGATTATAATTTTCATCTAAAAGTCTACCCTTTTCTCTCTGCATCTCTTTATTAATTTCAAAATAGAATCTATTATTTTTCTTAACAATATCCAATTGTTCTTTAAAGCTTGTTAATTCTTCTTCCAAGAAATTGTTTTCAACCACTAAATTTTCATTCTCTTTTTTAACCCTTTTTCCAATTTTTCCCATTGAAACAAATAATTA
>VDFB02167005.1:0-21671 GCA_007258455.2 Sequoia sempervirens
AACCTTTTCTTTGCTTTCTTCACTATGACCGATTTTGATTATAATCTTGTAGAATTCTTTAGTATAATCCTTCACAAATCTTTCTTTTTGTCTCAGGTTCTACAATCTCTTCAACAATTCAAGTTCATAGTCGGCTGGTATGAATTGATTCTTCAAATTTGTCAACATTCTATCCCATTTGATGGTTCTTTCTTTGCCTTTTGTATTTCTATCCAACTGGACTAATTTCCACCATAATGCAACATGACCTCTCAGCTTTTTTTTTGAAAATTTAACTCTTTTCGGATCTTCAATTTGCTCATATTCAAAGTATTCCTCCATTTCATTAATCCAATCAATCAACTATTTAGGATTCAAATTTCCTGTATAATTTTGAATTTCAACTCTAGGTTGCTTTCCAATTTTTGAAATAACCTTCAACATCTTTACTTGATTTGATTCTTCTTCTTCATCTAGGGTTTCTTCATTTTGATTTATATGTTCTACTTCATCATCACTTTCATCATTCTACCTAGGGTTTAGGCCTCGCCTTCGATCTTCTTCAACAACATCTAACCTAACTCGTATCTTGCACATCATCTCTAGCATTTAATCCATTCTTCTAGTGATATTCTCCATAGAAGATGCTCTCCTTGGTGGCATTTCTCCCCTCAAATCAATGCAACTACCTCAATTCGGTGATCTAGCTACAAGGGTTTCAATTACCTCACAATTGACGATTGGTTGAAAATAATTACAGTCTACATTTGGTTGGCGACATGTTCACCTCAAGGACTTCCTTCAAGAATCAAATATAACTCTAATACCACTTAGTGCATTCATGGTAGGAGGGTCCCAAAAGGAATAGTCTAGACCGTGCAACAATGAGTCAACACAGTGGAAATAACACATAGTGGAAAGCACAAATATCCAGGGCTCTAAGGCCTTTCCTTAAAGGCTTACAACATACCACTGGCCAACAAGTCTTATTACATGCCCTCGAAGGGTTTATGTGAAAATATAATGAATCTATCTAATGATGAACTACTAACTGATGATTAACTAATTTCTAATAAATTAAAATGCTTATAAATATTCTCCTCAAGCTCCAAGATAGATCCACATTGGTGACAAGGTTTAATAACCCGCTGAATGATTAAACATGAGGTCAGCCACAAAGTATGAATATATATCTCCATGAATGAAGTTGTAAATTGTAGATCTCCACAATAGGTCCAAAATGAACCCATGATGATTTTATGGTGTCCCATTAGGCTTTTCACAATCAGGAATAGGTCTGCACTAAGAATTTTGGATTAGGTTAGCCTTTAATGCTTTGACCAATAACATAGTGAAATTAGGAGAGCGATAACTTCCAATAGGAAAATGCAAATGATTTGAAATTTTATATGTAGTAGATGTCAATGTGTAGATGCTATATCTTGCTCTGTGAGCTCAGAAACAATGATTTGTAGTAAAATGTGGAATGAACTAGTGAAACTACTACTGAATGCAATGCAAGAAATTTTTTTGGTTGATACAGGATTGCTTTACAGCTAGGGATGCTCCTACATCAAAGAATCTACTCATACAAAGGCTTAACAACCATGAAGATGATTCATCTTACAAATTGACAACTAGGCTTTCATACCAAAATAAAATAAATTTACAAAAATATAAACTATTTATAAATAATCCTCATGTGAGAAAAATGTGTAAAATAAGCATTCATAATCCACTATGAAAAAGATAGCACACATACCATAGGTTAACACTAGACACACACTTTAGTAAAACCTCTCAAGGGGAAAACCCAGCCTCCAAAAGTACCCACACAAATCAATATATTATCTCAAAGAATAAGATTACATACACTTGAAGGTTATCCATGCAAGCTTTTGAAGCATCAAGTGCCCTTGTTGCATTCCTCCATGCAAACAAATAAATGAGAACGATTTAGCAACACATCCATGTCCATGCTTCCTCTACTGACATATGCAACCTAAAAGAGATACTCACTACAACATTAGCCAAAAGTCAAAGGTTATATAATCCAACCTCAAAAACTATTTATGTGTTTGATTTTATAGAAACAAAGTTTGCATAAAACCACCAAGTGGTACTACGTAAACCACATTCCTTAAAACTACGAGCTCACTAAACCATGATACCAAATTAAATATTTGGTCATAATTTTTCCTAATAGTAAATATTTTCCTAATGTGATACTCACATTAAATATTTATCTCAATGTCTCATATGACATAAATTTTTCATAGTATTCACATCTCTAAAAAGTACCACATTTAAATAATATTTTTACATTATGAAAATAATTATTTTTATTATGTAATATTTACAACACACCTTACCAAACACAAATAAGAGATGTGAATCTATAACGCTTTTTACAAAGAGTGGAGCTGACTCATCTACAAATTTAGCTAAAATTAAATTGTATTGCTACTAGAAAATAATTTATGTAAGATATGGCTTCACTCAACCATTGAATATTTCTAGAGGCATGCAAGGGGTGATGAAATTCCAACTTGAGAAAATATTTTGATATTACCTTTGTGTTATATAAATGGCGCGCTCATAAAAAATAGGTATAATAAATTCTTTGCAATTGGCATTAATATAAACTAGCTATAAATTGCTTTGAGTAATTAATAATTTCCTTTAGGTGGACTTTACTAGATTAACAATTAAAAAATAAGGTTAATAAACATTCCTTCTATAATTATGAAATAATATAATATCTTGAGAACATTATATATACCACTATATAAATATTTGAAACATCATAAAAATGAGTGCAACTAGTTCCTCTTTTAAGTAATTTTAAATTCCATTTGAATGCAATTTGGATTTGGAATTAATTTTATTAGAATTTAATCATTTGAAAATTTTTAATTAATGATAGGCCATGCTATGGATGTTTGTTTGTTGCTAAAACTATGTTATTTTATGGAATGAGTATCTGATCATTAATATTTAAATGATTTGATTAAATATGATTTTATGATATTATTGAAAATATGGTGTGCACTTATCATGTTTTATAGTAATAACGGGGGAGTCATATGTAGTATCAAAAAAATTATAATGTGAATCATTGTAAGCATGTTAAAAGAATGTGTATCATAAGAAAAATTATAAAAAGAGAGATTCATTAACCACATCATAAGAAGATAAAGAACTATCACTAGGATAATATCTAGATATATCATCAATATACCTTGATAAAAAAACATAGAAGAAGGAATAACAATCATGTGTGGAGGTGGGATATTTGTATCAACATCACTAGAATTGTCATGGAAAGTTAAAACAAAAATGGAAAATTTAGGTGAGAAAGGAAGTCAAATATGAAATTTAGAAAGGATAGAATCACTAATCATGTCAAATTTATATGAATGGAGATCCCCAGATGAATCATGAGAGGCTAGTGTAAAACTTGTATCATCAATATAGAAATGAGAGGTGTTCAAAGCTAATATGGCATCATGCTCATGCACATGGACACATCACTAATAAGAAGAGTAGAAGCAACATGAGTCTCATGGACAAGTGAGGTATCCAAGATACAAATATAAGTACCAAGAAGGACTATGAAGGATGAAAAACCACACACATGATGAAATGACAGCTCTATAGATGAAATGCTTCCATCTATTAGATATAAAGACATAAATAACAAGGATGGAGGAATCATAAGTAATAAAGAATAGAAAAATATTAATTTATATAGTAAATGCATGGATAGCTCAACTAAGGCTAATGGACTATGAATATCCATGAAAAATGTGTATCAATTATGGATAAATAAGAGTGGGTGGGTAGGGATAAATGTTAAAGTGAGTGATAAAAGAAAAATTATATTAGATCTAAAACCCTAAGAAGAATAATAGTATATCCCTTTGAGTTCAACCCTAAAGGATGTAAGAGTTGATAGGTTCACAAAAATGTTTCAAGGAAAAATAACATTTCCCCAAGGTTAATCTAGGTCAATTCAACATAAATTAACCTAGATTAATTAGTCATTAAAAATGGTAATTACAATACTTAATGTGAAGGGTTTTAAGATTCTTATCTCTAGTATCCATGTAGGTGAATGCATACATATGGTATTACATGGAAATCCATCTACTTTATGGTTAGAAATGGATCTTCTTTGTTCATAAAAAGACTTAGAATCACAATAGATCTAGGCAACTCTAGAAAAGGGTCAACTATGCAACTCTAAGTCAACTATGTGTGCATGTGGATATGATTTGTGACCCCCGTAGATCTTATATGAGTAATTTCACACTTATGCTTTATGATTTATGAAATTTTCCACCTTGCATTGATTGTTAAGGATTGGTGATATTTTAAAATACCATTGGTAGATTATTGAACTAAAAAGGTTGTGTTTTCTTAGGTTAGCTCCCTTGATTAGAATAATTTTATAGTTGTGAAAATGATCAAGACAACACTCTTCAATCATGCAAATGATCTAGAATGATGATGCAAATTTTTAATTCCTTTTAGTGCTCCAAATTGAAAGATTCTTAGAATGATTCCATTTTTAATGCATATGATTGTTAATGATTTACATATGATAACTAAATGAACATTGAATGCCTTCAAACACCAAAATATAACAGTAAATCATGTCACTTATCAAATTGATACATGACACAAATGAAATGGATGAGAATTAAAAAAAAAAATGATTTTTTTGAATTTCAAAGATCAATTTCACACAATGTGGGATTGATCCACACAGTATGATTGAACTAAGTCAAAAAAATAGATAACATCAAAGTGGAGGATGAATATTTAAAAAAATATGATAAATGCCAAATTGATAAGAATATATATAGATACAAATAATATAGTATCAAATATATAGAAAATAAATCCAAATTTATATGGTGTTGAATGGAGATTTATCTATCACATGGTAAAAAATGAATATTCTTTGTTTGGAAAATACCTCAAAATAATAATAGTTTGAAAAATCTATAAAGGGTCAAATATGTGACTTTAGGTTACTTCCATGCACACAATTATATCTTGTGACCCTTCTAGATTTGATAGTAAAAAAAATGCACACATATACTTTTTATTTGTCAAATTTCCTACATTACATTGGTTGTCAATATTTAAAACACAATTGGGAGATAGTCAAATTACAAGTTTTGTGTTCTCCACAATTGACTTCCTTGATTAAACTAATTTTTTAGATGTGAAAACAATCAAATAAAACACTCTTCAATCGTGTAAATGTTCTAGAATGATGTAAAATTAATTTCCTTTTAGTGCTCCAAATAAAATGATGATGTATCTTGATAATGATTATGAATGATGGAAAGTTACATGCATGATAAAACAACACCTCCATAGAGGAAATACTTCCATCTATAGGATGAAAGGACAACACTATAAAGGTTTGGGAAATAATAAATATCATAGAATAAAAACATATTAAGATCTCTAATATGTGCATGGATAGAAGCTAAGGACAATGAAATTTGGATATCCATAAAAAAAATACATATCAATTATGGGTAAACAAGAGTGGATAGATAGGGAGAAATATAAGTTCAAAATCTAATAAATATGAAAGTGAATGATAAAAAGAAAGAAAAAAAGAATAAACCCCACAAGGAATAATGATATAGCCTTTTAAGGTCAAACTCTAAATCATGCAAGAGTAGATTGGCTTAAAAAAATATAAGGAAAAATAACACTTCCCTAATCTTACTAGGTCAATTCAACATGAATCAACTTAGATTAATTAAAGTGGTCATTAAAACATTAAATGTGAAAGTTTTTAAGATACTTAGCTTTAGGACCCACATAAGTGAATGAATACAAATGTTGTTACATAGAGATCTATCTACCTTAGGGTTAGAAATGGATCTTCTTTGTTTCTAAAAGGTCTTAGAATCATACTAGTTAGGGAACTCTAGAAAGGGTCAATTATGCAACTCTAAGTCACTTATGTGCATGTGGATCTACACTGTGACCCTTGCAGATCTTATATGAGTAATTGCACACTTATGCTTTATGATTTACCAAAGTTTCTAGCTTGCATTGATTGTTAAGAATTGATGATATTTAAGAATGCCATTGGGAGATTATTGAACTGCAAGGTTGCGTTCTCTTAAGTCATCTCCCTTGACTAGACTAATTTTATAGTTGCTAAAATGATCAAGAAAACACTCTTCAATCATGCAAATGTTCTAGAATGATGATGTAGATTATAATTCTTTTTAGTGCTCCAAATCAAAAGATTCTTAGAATGATCCTTTTAATGTGTAAGATTGTTAATGATTTACATATGATAAATGAACAAACATTGAATGCCTTCAAATACCAAAATATAACAATAAATCACATGAATCACTTATCAAGTTGACACATGACACAAATGAAATGAATGAGAATCAACAAAATTTAAAATTGTTTTTTTTTTTTAATTTCAAAGATCAATTTCACACAATATGAAATCAATCCTACATTGTATGATGGAACTAAGACAAAAAAAGAGAATATCAAACTGAAGAATGAATATCTGAAAAAATAAAAAATAAATAATAAATGTCAAATTTATAAGAATTCAAATATATAAAAACAATAAATAAAAAATAATAATTTTATTAAGTCACTTCATCAAAATATATCCAAAACTGAATGAGGATCGATACGAGTATCTAAATTTCATTATTACACTCGCACATAAAACAAATATAAAATAAAAAAATAAGAGAATAAAAAAGTTGATCGGCGTTACAGAGGAGGACAAATCAATTCAAACAAATTGAATCTGAAGTTGCTGTTTTTTCCACCGAATTTTTGCAGGCAAGTTAAACATTTTTTCCTTAGGAATTCGTGTTTGGCGTGCAAATCAGAGAAATTGATGTTATTTAAGCGTCCAATCTCTTGATCATCTGGTACAATTCAGAGAGACATGGGAAGAAAAGAAGTAGGTGTTAAGTTTGTTGTTAGGGTTTTCGTAGTGGTAATTATAATGGCAATGTTTGTAGCAGGGAAGACGGGTGGGCAAGTTACGACGGTGTTTGGGGAAGATGATAACGGCGCGCCACCAGAGTGCCACATCGGTTATGTGCCTTGCGTGAGAAACGAGGACTGTAGGCTTGGTAACCTCGGTGTTTGCTGCAACGTTGACCAGAATTGGTGCGGGACTCATGTTGGCTACTGCGCGGACCCTTCTGCCTGTCACTAAAGCTATGTTGCTGTTCACCACTTTTATGAATAATACGGCTATACTCAATGCCTTTGAGTGAAGCCAGGTTTAATTTGTTTTCTTTTTCTTGTTTTCTTGTTTTACCTATATTTTCTGCAACGCTGAGCAGAATTGGTGCGGGATTCGTGTTGGCTTCTGCGCAGACCCTTCTGCCTGTCACCATTAAACCAGTGTTGCTTAAATTGTTGTCCACTAATGGAGTTATACTCAATACCTTTGTGTGAAGCCAGGTTTAACATATTTTCTAAATAAAAACATTTCTTTTTCATGTTTTCCAAAAATAATTAATAGAGATGAATTCAAAAAGGATTAGTGTATATGATTTTGAAAAAAATATGGTAAAGATATTTTAAATATGTGAAAGATAATTTTAGAGATGTTTATATTTAATTTGTAATATAGATTAGATAGATTCATCGAGATTGATCTTCATGTTTTATAGATGGAAGCATTTAAGATATAGATGTTAGTTTATTATCTTACTAACTTTTCAAGTTTGTTATATTTATGTATATATAACACTTTCATCACCTGTAATTGAACATAATGAAGGGTTGACTTGTGAATGGTTTACTACTATTGTAGTTGCACCTCTAGGTGTAAATAAGGTATATATTTTATTTTAGGAAAAAAAAAACTTCATAGCCTATGTAATAATCTATTGTAGTTTCACATCTAGACTAAATACGATCTAAATATTATTTAAAAAAGAAAATTAATTTATTCTTGTTTAAAAAGTGGGTGGTATGGCATCATATTACAAGGGCAACTACAATTTATGCCCTAGGTAACAACATGTTTGGAACAATCAAAAGCAAGTTCAAGCCAATATAATTGTGATTACACTAACGTAAAATTTTAGTAGCTAAAGTAATACAGCCTTAGGAGGCTAGGGATCCTCATAATTGAATTGATCTATGTTTTGAAATATCTTGGTTGTTTGGAATTGACATCCAACTAATAAGATCATTGTCCTCTATAGGCCACTATTTTTTAGATTTAGCATCCAAATTCTCACGAAAAATCAAAATTATAAATTCACTATTTTTTAGATTATACTATTATTTATATATTTAAAACTTATTTGTAAACAAATAAAAAGTTCTAGGCATAGAAATTTCCCATCTTACCCAAGAGGATGGGCTTGCTTACATTACTATGAAGATGTTGAGGAAGGGAAACCAACCTATGGAGTATGCCTTTCTATAAGTTTGAAACTTTGTATTATTAAAAAGGTTCAATCTCGTTATTGTATAAGTAATGTTTTTTAATAATTTATTGAAAGGCCCAACTTAAATACACTATACAATGGTTATAATTTTATGAGTGTGTTACAAAAATTATGACCCACATTATTGCTACAAAAAAATTCTCTAGTGTTCTAAAGAAGTTTTCTTTGAGCACCTTGTTAAGGCACATACTAAACATACTATGCTCTTTCTCAAGTTTTAGGGGTGGATGTTAGGGCGCATATGCTAGTACACTTAGTAATGATGGTAGAAAACATGCAACACAGGGATTTGAACAATTTTTTTGACTATGCTACATTTATTTATGATGAAATTCAAAAAGAAATAATAGATATAAAAATTGATCACATAATAATTTATTTTAAATGGTATTATTTTCTATACCACATCCTATTGTATAGTGAAAACAAAATTTGGAGCCCAATAATGAAATTGAAGTTTTATAATGCTTAGGGAGTTGCACTACCAGTTTAGGGGTGAACTCACATATGGGACATGTATTGTCAGAATGTCAACTATGTGGTATTTGAGGAATTATTTATACAAGTAATCATGAGTAATCTAGGATTCTAGGTGAGTAGATTATCTGATGAGGTAATGAATTTTATGAGACCTACATATATGGATCTAGGAAGAGGAATAAAACACAATTGGTACATGATCGGGTTTTCACATAAGAACTATTATCAGAGTATATGGTACCCTAGTTCCACCACATGTTTCCTAGAAGTGTCCTTAATAGAATGGAATTTCTAGGGATCATGTGGTAGCTCAATGAAGCTGACAAACATCATTTAAGGGAATATTAAAAGGGGGCTTTCTTACCATCCTCCATTATATAAATTTTTATTTTAAAGTTACATTAATAAATGGATTGGAGCTACAATTGTAATGCCCCTCCGTGTCAGTTGTTTTGGGCTTGTGTGTGAGTTTTTGTGTGTGCTTCATTGATTACTGTGTTATTTGATTGTGTGAAAAATATAATATGTTAGTAATCATGTTTAAATAATTAATTAAATCATAAGTGATTTGCAAAGTTATTTAAAATATGATTAGAAATTAAAATCATAATCAATTAAGTTAAATCAAATGATTTAGAACAAATGATCAGATCAAACTAATTCTTTAAAAGTAAAAGTGGTATTATTAGATAAATTGATTTAAATTGTTGTGTTAAATTGAAGATTATGAACAAATAATTATTATAATAAGAAATTTAATGGATACTTATTTAGAATCTTGCAAATGGTTGATTGTAATTATTTTAATGTGGAAGTAATTAATTAATAATGTATTGTGAAGATAATGAATATATATTCAAATAAAAGTTCAATTTTGTGGATTTAATTTTTTTTTTTTTTATCAAATGCATGATAAAAAGAAAATGAAATGTAAATGCATGAAAAAGGCAAAAAAAGGAATTAGAGGGTTAATAATTATTTTGAGTTATTTCTTGAGATGTGACTTTTGGTATTCACAGGAAGAGGAAATGGAAGGGACTTTTTGTGTGTGATTTTATTTAGGGGATTTTTGTTGGTAGGGGGTTGCATTCTCTTTCCAATAGATTTTGGAGAAATTTGGCAGTCATTTTTAAGTTATAGTATTGCATTCTTTTCTTTTTCTGGAGAATTCATGGGGGATTAAGATTTAAGTTTGAGGGAGGATCTTGGAGCTGCTGCTGGAAGGATTGGATCGGCAAGAAGGATAAAGCTTCTACAGTTATCTACAGGCGCAGGACGCCAGGTTCTCCTTCTTCTTTTAAATTATTTTCTTTATAGCATCAAATGAAATGAGAATTCCTTGTTGTGAATGAAATTTTCTCCTGGATTGAAATTTAATGCTTGTAGAAAATTCACAAATCCTTAGAAATATTTGGGACTGTTTTCCAATCAAGAAAATCTTGCTGGGGTTTGGGATTGTTATTTATTTAAAGTAGAATTTTGTTGGGATTCTGGAAATGAACAGGGTTACTGTAGTTTTAAGTTAAAAATAATAATAAACTAGTAAAAGAATAACGTCATCTCTGAGAATTCGGGGTTGTGAAAATCCTCAATTGAAGATAAAATTTTCAAAGTTATTCTGTGTATAAATATTTGTATTGAATAGTAATTGAATTATGTTTCTTTGTATTCAAAACATTCTTTTATACAATATATATATATCAGATATATATATATATACATATATGTATGCACATATATATAAATATAAAGATAGTTTAAAGAAAAATTTTAAATAAGGTTAAAATTTTGCTGAATAAATTTATTTTGAAATTATTATTTTTTAAATGCAGATTGGGTGATGGTTTGGCCTCGGCCGTACCCACCACCCAGCCGGCCGTGGTTGGTGTGGCAGCCTACGGGCTACCACGGCAGTCCTTCGGACTGCTGTGACAGTCCGTAGACTATCCACGACAGTCTGTCGGACTGCTGTGACAGTCCGTGGACTGTCCGCGGCCAGTGGATTAACCCTGGCGATGGCCTTTATCTGTTTTGAATGAAGTTCCAGCCATTCGTTTAAAATGAAAATTCGTGTGTTGATATATTTTTTATATATGCAGTTATAAATATAAATATATATATATATATCATATATTTATTATTTAATTTAATTATATTTTATGTCACAATTTCTCTGTTATAATTATTTAATTAAATTATGTCTGTAAATAGATTGTTTCACTTTTTGGTATGAGATGAACAAAATTTTATTATAGTGGAAATGTGAAATTACAAAGGAATTTCTATTAATTTGTTAAATTATAAACTTGATAGGATAATATAGTAAAAAGGCAGATTTTGAACATATATCAGCATTGATTATTTCATTCTTTTTAATGTGTGAAATGGAATTTAATATAAAATTGAATAAATTATCTTTCATTCTCATTTTGTGAAGTTAAGTCTTGTAGACTTGTTAGGTTCGGGACAATGTATATTATGGAAATGGAATTTATTTTGGAATTAAATAAGTTATCTTTTTATGAGGTTGAGTCTTGTAGACTTGTTGGATTCTTAGAGCAGATCTATTCTCTTTTTACATTCCCTCCTCAAAAAAAGAATTAAAATATATAAAGAGGTAGTGGTTTTAAAAGGGTATTTATGTGTGGGAATTTATTTAGATAGGTTTAAGATCGTAAGGTGGTAAGTTCTAATATGTAGTTTAAGTATTTAGAGTATTGTTATTTTTGTCATTTTAAAGGATAAACAATTGGTCTTAAGTGGTTTCACAATTAATTTAAATATTGGAAGTGAGTGTTAAGTTAGTATGGTGAAAGGAGAGTGGAAATAATGTTTTGATCATAAGTAGTTATGAAATGTTAATGAGTTAACTGCCCAACTATTAAGTAGTTTTCAATTATGTTGATAGATGAAAGTGGGAATTTAAATGTATTCTTGAATTGGATAGTTTATTGGTGCAATGGGATTTTTTTTAATCTTTTGAAAATTGACTTCCTTTATATTCATTTAATGGTAGATTTGTAAGTTCTCTTTATGAATAAGTCTTTTAGAATACTTGTGATGGTTATCATGAATTGTTTTAGTTAATTGAGTAATTCTGATGGGTAAGTTGTAAAGTTATTTAGTTTTGGTCATTAATTGATTGGTTAATAAATATTGTTCTCATTTGAATTTTTGGTTGTTGTTTATTATGCAAGTGTTTTTATGGAGTTGTGAGTGGTTGAGTATTTAAGGTGTTCTTTAATTTGGTCCCTTGGGTGCTTGGTTGCATGCTTTTATCTCTGTTATTGAAGGATTGTTTTTGGATGTTTCCGTATTGGTGTGAATTCCTTTGGAGATTAATTTTGATTCAAGGAATCCTTTGTCATTTAATTTGTGTTGCAATGTAACTGGGAACTCGTGTTTTGGTTTATGAGTTGTGGATAGTTGATCTTCTTGAATTTCTGATTTATTTTGTATCTAAGTTGATTATGTAGTCTGGATGGAGTTGTTGATCTTATTTTAATGTATTCACTCATTATATTTAAATTGAAAATAGCTCTTGTGGCCTTGCAATTATTGTTGTCATTGCTATGTTGTTGATTTTATGAAGGTGATTTTCTACCACTATAAGGGGGTTCTTGTGAGGAGAAAATTGAGGTCTCCCGTGGAATACCTAGTTGGTGGCTTTTGGTTTTATTAAGTGATTTTGTTTAAAGGTTGATTTTCTTTTGCATTTCCCTATTTGAGGTGACACAATTGTTGATTTGTGGATGGGTCTTGATGAATCTTCCTTTTTATGGATTTTCTGAGTTACTCTCATATTTGAGGAAATTTTATCCTTGTGTTGGAATTATTTGGAAAAAAACTTGTGTTGCTTCATTTTACCCTTGTTTGTGGGTTATCATTCTTTTTGGCTTCCAGAGGCTTGAGATGATTGTCAATTGATGTTCTCTCTTTATGTGCCCTTGATGTGGCGAGTGTTTTGGTTTCATGATTTTGAAAGGGTTGTATGGGAATTGTTGAGACTTTGACTATGTATTTATAGCGAGATGGGTAATGCCTCGCATGTTTCTCTATTGTGATCTAATGTTCTTGTTTTGTAGTACAACCCTTGGTTTTGGTTTGATGTTGTGGGTCTCTAGGGAGAGTGGCTCCTTGTGGGGGCCGACACCCCGTTTAAGGGGAAGAGCACAGGATAACCCACAAGTGAGTTAGTAATCAAGTGAAAACCTAATAATTAACTTAGGAGGGTTGGGTAGTAATATCATTATAAGATTAAATAAAAATGGATGCCTCGTCTTCATTAGTGCTTCCGCAGACTAATGGAAGGCTGAGAAGGCCATGGTTGGTAAGGTTGTGACCTCGTCTTCACGAGAGGTTTACGGCTCTGCATGAGTCACCCTATGGACCGGCACCTCCAGTTGGGAGGAAGGGCACAGGATAGACATAGATGAGACCGGTGCCTCCAGTTGGGAGGAAGAGCATAGGATAGCCCATGTAGGACTATGTGATGACACTCTCCCCTAGTTGCCCAAGTATTTTACTTTATTGTGTTCCTCTGGAAGTATGTTATGGGAGTTGGTTTAGATTGTTGTTGAATGGACTTATATTGATTTATGGAGTATTGCCTTGATACATCTTTGGTGTACTTTGTGGTCTTGTATGATCTCATTGATATTTGACTTATGACCTTGTACTCTTATGGTACTGTGTTATGATGTTATTGTTTAATTGCAATTTGGAATTGTATTATGTTTATTAATTCAGTTTGTTTTGGAAGTGTTTCATGATCTTCCTTTGGTTACTTGTTTACTGGTTAATGTTTTGTTTAATGTGATGAGATTTATGACTTTAAGTTATTATGTTGACTCTTGGGTGTTGTTGATTATGTCATTGTAATCCTTGAGTTTTATGATACTTTTGTATGGCATTGGGTCTTGTGGTTCCCTATTTGGATGTTCTTGGTTGAGGTCTCTTTCTTGTTAGCTCCTAGCACGGGGGGTGGGTCTTCGAACTCACAGGTCAGGTGGAACATGCTAAGCACCCCATTGGGTCCCTAGTTGAGGATTGAAAGGTGTGGATTGATGCTGCTGCTGTGACTCTAGAGTTGTATTTGTCTTGGAGCTAGTTATAATACTTTGTATTCATCTGTTTAATTGTATCATGTTATCTCGTGTATGGTTTCCATTTATGTTTGGAAACACTTTTGTATCATTGTACTTCTTGAACATTGTATTGTAATGTAACATTAGACCTTATGTGGCTATTTGCAGTTGTTATTCAAAGTGTTAAGTTAATCATGCATATGTTGTATTTATGTACTCAAATGGTTTCTTATCAATGATTATCATGTATATGTTACATTTTTTAATGTTTACTTTGTTATGAATTATATCTTTGGTTTTATTCTTTATTGTCGTTGTGTGGATCTAAGTCGCGTAATGACTCCTCTTGTGTACCCCAAGGAATGTACATGCTAATGAATCTACTTAAATGAAATTCATGTTATGACTTAATGTGTATTACATGTATGTTATGTTTACATTTAAAAAAAAAATTGTGCAGTAATTATTGTTTATTTGTCCTTTGGGGTTCGCACGACAGGGTGTTACAACAATACTCCTTACTACAAGCATATAGGATGAAGGTTGATGTTCATACGAAGTGTGATCTAGAAATTTCATCAACCAAGTTAGAACTAAAGCTAAAAGTCAAATTTCTATCACAAAATTGATAAAGTAGATGATGTAGTAACAAATTGTATTTCTAATGAAAAATTAAACTTAAAAGAAAGAAAAAATTGTGTGTAATTGGGAAAGAGGAAGAACAAAGAAAGGAGATCAAACCCATTTACCCAAGAGCATTAAAATAAATATAGGATCCTAATCTTAGGATACATATAATGTTGAAAAATGTTGTCACTTTATCTCCTAGAAGCTATGTTCCTAGCCAGAGAAAAACTTAAGAAGCACTACAAGAAGAGGTTGAAAATTTTGTGCAACAAATTACATAGCCAATAATATCTAGTTCTCCTCCAAAGGCTAAAAATTATATGCAACAAATTGCATTTCCAAAAACTTGTCTAGTGCTCCTCTAGTGTCACCTAAAAAATAACCTAGTGGTTTCCAAACCGTGTTTGATTACTCAATTGTCTATGCATACACAAAAGAAGTGGGGGAGACTACACAAAAACTTGGTGATGTGAATTAGCTTTTGTCTTCCGCCCTAGATTTCATATTAATGATGCCCCATAAGATAAAATGATGGTTAATCTTAGATATCATGGAGATGTGGTAAATTACATTAAAACCTAAAAAATACATTGAGATTTTTTCACATGATCAATTTATAAGATCTAAAAAATTCAAATATTTTTTAATGAAGAATGAGATTGAAAAATTCTTTAGGGATTTGAATAGCATTGGAGTGATTTCACCTTAGGATAAGGAAGAGATGACTAAGAAATTTGTTTCAAATGTTTACTCTTATATCAAGAATATAACTCTTAAGGAAGAAAGTAAAATTGTGCAAGATAATGGATGTTTATTACTACTAGGCTGGGATATTTCTTTAGTCATTTCCTTAGATAACATAATGAGGAATGATATTGATCAAGATGTGTTAAAATTTCAGGAACAAACAAATGATTTTTAAACTTTCGATCAAAATTTCATAGAAGGCATGAAACCTTGGAAATATGAGTAGTGGCTCTAGAGACTCATAAGCCTCAAGTTGTAGGTAATGTTAGGGATATTCTTGGAAGTCCTATTATTCGAAGAATTTTTGACATAACTTCCCCACAAGAAACATCTTTAGCATTCAACACTATCATGTTTGTTGTTCCCTACCATAAAAAATTGTTATAGGCTAATTGTAATAAGCTAGAAAATGATCATGTAAAATTATTGCAAGATTACAAATAGCTATTATCATAGCTACCTCCTTCATAGAGCATCACCACACTTCATGCTACCATTCCATTAGGATCAAGTGACTCTTCAATTCAAGACAAAGATCTACATTATCTTTAAAGATAAATGAATTGAAGGAGGAACTAAACCGGAGTAAGAAAGAAGAGAAGCCAACTAATGAAAAGAGAAAGAAGGGGAACATCGGTATGGTGGATGACTTGTTAGGACACATGATATCTTGCATCTTAAGACATAGATTGTATGACACATGGGGAATTTATAATAACTTGAGAAATGAATATATCAATTACACACAACAAGAGGCTAGGTTAAATGTAGTTTTAAGCATATGGATTCCAAGGATAAAGGTGATCTAAAAAGTATGTATAAAAAAATAATGCTTGATGAAATTCCACTACTCCTAAAAAATTAGCAAGTGATTTTGATATGCTAGAACTATTAAGTGATGTTTCAACTTATTATTCTAAACTAGAATTACAATTAAAAAGTAAGATGAAATATTTTGAGGCATTGGAGGATAAATTAATGCCTAGTATTTTGGATAATAATGGGATCATTAAACATTTTGATCAATGGAAGACCTAGCTCAATACAAATTTTCCTTCTCTTTATTATTTTAGTTGTGCCAATGGTGAACCATATTCAACTCTACTAAATAATAACATGGATGAGATAATAAAATTGGATTTGAGCTTGGATAATTCTAATAAGGAGGCTAAAGTAGTTTAAGATACTAGGTATAATTCTTGTAAATTAATAAAGTTTCTAAGGAACTTGAGTTCAAGTAGCCTTTGAAGGAAATCTATGCTCATGGGTGGATAAATATCATTGAGAATAAATTATTTTTCTATATCATCACAATCATCAATGATTTTTACTTCATTAAAATTTTCATGATCACATGTAGCTACAAAAGTGTGAACTATTTTTGTCTTCACAAGTAGTTCAAGAAAATTGGTTTCTTCAAATGGCTTCAAATATTTTTCTCTTTTATCTCTTTTGAGAAAGGAATGTACTCTATTAGTAGGTTGTTACACCACCTAGTTGTAACTAAATATTGGTTATCTTTGAGACAAGTATCTTTTCTAATCCCTAAGCCTACATGCTTATCTTTTTCTATTTAAGGGGAGCTTGTATCATTTTAAAGGGTCTAGGAATTGTATGTTGAACACCCAATAATTGAGAGGGAGTGGGGTGAATCAGTATTCCATGAAACTTAATAACTTAAAAGTGCATTACAAAACATCTCATTAAACTTGCAAAAATGGAAAGAAACAATATGAAGCATGTATCACAACAATCAATAGATGAACACCAAATTTAACTTGGAAAACCCCTGGAAGTGAAAAACCACAATGAGGATTAACTCACAATATATCATAACTAGTTATGGGTCAGTGCAAGATCATGGGTGTCCAAACTGGGCCCTTAGTGGCAATGAAAAATTAGAAAGACAAAGTTAGGCAACATGACATAAAAATTTGAATAGGTTATTAAAACAATTTGAAAAATATGTAAGAAAAAAATATGTTGAAAATTGAATGTAGTTTCTAAGATACTAGTCCTTTTTTGGAAAAAAGTAAATCTATTTGGTAAAAATATAAAATTTCCATGCATTAGTACTAGATTTTCAAGAAAAAACAAAAAGCAAGTGTATGTCTAACCAACCTAGGTTCAAGAAAAAAATAATATAACTTTTTTAAAATTTAAATATAAGCAGAGGACACATGCCTAGATGTGCTATATTTTTATTTATATTTTTTTTGCAAGTAAATAATTAGTTATGAATTTTTTATTAGGACTTTTTTAAAATATTAAAACATGTTTGTCTAACCACCATAACCTGGTCAAAAATTTATGAAATTCATTTTTTATCTTTTTATCCTATAGTATGGGAAGCATAGAATGTGTCACATCTTTTAGATTTGAAAAATGTGAAGTTGTTTGAGAATTGTAGATGTTTTTCAATTAGCCTATCAATTAAGACTTTAGTCAAAATATATGTAGAAAATCAATAATAATTATCTATTAAATTTAAAATACCTAGGGCATATCTTATATTGATAGAAATCTGAAAATTTTCTCAATAAACTATTTTTGTTTCATCAAATTTGGATTAAATAAAGTCATTAGCCACTTTTTGGACCCCCATGATACTACACTCACCCTTATAATAGATCACAGTTTAAAAGACTCACTATCCAAGGACATACTTCCTAAAAAATAGGAGGGCTCACTTCCCAAGGAAGATCAATTCTTCCCAAATTATAAATGAACATACAAAAATGGATCATTTCCAAAGTTTGAACTATCTACACTGCATCTGTTATATGTTGAAGACACAGTTCCATGTTCTTCTTAGAAAATTGACTTTACACACTTCATTCTTTATTGTCATTCTTATGCACATGCACAAGATTGCCACTATCACATTTTTCTCTTCTATCTAGTTGGAAATAATGAATTTTCTTTCTCTATATATATATATATTCTACAATTAGTCATACCATCAACTAGGTCAACCTAATTAGATGAAATATAAATGGCCTAAAAACTTGCTGGCTAAAACTCAAATGTACATGTCTTGTAGAAATAACCAAAGTGTGTTCTTAACCAAAATATGTTTACATGACCTATAGATACTCTTATGAATCCAATCCATATACAATTTAGTCTTGCACAACCCCAAAACACTTAGGTCAACACTACAAAACCAAATTGGTAAAGCAACAATTGAATAAACCAATTGCTCATCCAAATCTTGATGCATGGATCACCAAACCACTTGAAACTTAGAATGCACACACATTTGAAATCTCCAATAACTTCTTGAAATAAACCAAAAACAATGATCATCCATGGTGGAATGTTGAGCTTTCAACATGAACTCTACAATTGTAACTCTATTACTACTCTTTTTGATACTCTGTAATTAATATCTTCTATTGTGGAAGATATAAAACCATAGAAATTTGGATATGAACTCCTTCAATATGTAACATTATTACCTAAAAAATGTATGACAAGATAATGCAATGCACAACAATGCAGACCACAAAACTATTCCTTTGTTACATTGAAAATACACTATCTCAGTCCTGAACTTTTCTAATTCTACACCATCAATTCTACAATGTGTTGACATCAATGAAAACACCATCTACTATTATTTGTACCCTTGCCATCCTTGTGGGGTGTCCCACCCCACAAAGTGCACGTGTGTGGTGAGTTTTACCCCTGTGAAATTCCCCTCCCTTTCAACCCTTTCTCTTGGTTTTGGGCTCCAAACCCATAAATCCTTAGTTTGGATTGGGGATAAGTGGCGGACCTTCAACGTCACTTGCATACAACCGGACAGGGGTTTCTATCATGGACCAACTAGTTTAACAGTTGGTGTAGAAAATGGTGAAGACACGGTAGTGAGATACCAAAAGCGCACCTTAGCAAGTGGTGGTTGGAAAGCACGGTGGGGTACTTCTGGGTACTTTCCTTTGTGGTTGCCACAAAAATAGTTTGGTTGGTTACAATGACACCCACCATTGTACTAAGATGATTGGCATCTAGCTGTTATCGAAGCCGTTTGTCTCTATAGGACACACATTAGCCACGTGTGTTGCTGTAAACACTCCTCGTATGCCCTTTATAGCATGGGGCTATGCCCCATCATCTTTCTACTACTTTTTTTACTACTTTGTTCAGATGTTGGTGCACAAATGACAATCCTCTCAATAGTCGGGGTGATGATGGGGCAAGAGTTTCGGGAACAAAGTTTCTACCCATAGACGAGCATTCTTGCATTATTAAAATACTTTGACTTTAACCTGTGGTGAGATGACACTCACCCAGGCACCAATGCTTGCTTCTGAAATGGATACTCTCTCGCTGACCCATTTGTTCGTAGTACTCCCTAGGCCTGTCCATCCCTAGGTTATTCCTGCAAGACCTCTCAGAGGACCGGGGGGATCCTGCAAAAGAAGAGCTAGTCACTGGGGGCCAAAGGAAGTACTCCTTCTCAAGATAGCACCAGCAAGATTTATAACTAACATTTGTAAGCTTGCGCCGCCTACGTTCCCTCAAATGGTATTGCCTTTCTCTAAATGACCATAGAGAATACCTCTATTCTTGAAAGAATTTTCCCCTAGATAGTTCAACTCGTAGCATTGTTTCCTCCTAAAATGACTACAATAATTTGGGTGGGGCCTAAGGCCATCCTAGATTGTTGCAATGAAACCCGAAGACCATCTGATAGAGAACACCTGCCCAAGAAAGCCGCCTTCCCCTCCAATGAACACAAAGTCCCATCAAGGCTTTCCATCCAATACAGTGAGGCTCTTATCGGCTCGTTAGATCCTATGTTTATGATTCGGCATCTCGTTTGGCCCTCAGTCGAATGAGTTTTTCTCTCTATGAGATACTTAGTTTTGAAATAGTCAAGTCTCTCAATAATAGAGTAGTGTTCCCCCATAAGTCGCTCAGAAGGAAGAATCATTGGTCATATATATTTATTGGTCATATGCCGACAATGGTAGACCCGATGATTCTATACGTAACATGGTTCCGAAGAAAGGGAAATGGTTACGAAGAAAGGGGCGAAGAAAGGGAAATGGTATTGTTTTTCCTTCATGGTGAAATGGTCAAATCGATGTCATCTACTCACATGTTCCTCCCCTGGTCTTATTTTTTCCTCCACCCCCAAAGCATATAAGGAAGTCCCCCCAAGGGAAAGGCTATTTTAAAATTTACAATGTGCTATCTGGACCCCTCGTTCGGGAAATAGGATTCCTAACCACTGGTTTCTTGAAATTGGGGTTAGGACAAAAACTTAAAAACACCCCCTTACTTCTATCAGGGCTCAAAAGGGAAGGGTATAGGTTGAAGTTGGAAAACAGAGAAGAGAAATTCTTTCTAATTGGACAGATAGAAGGCAGGAGGGAAAGAAACAAACTCCACAAATTCACCTAAAGTGAAGGCTAAGGTAGGTGTTCAGGTTTAGGGAGCATTACCAGCACAAATTCTCTGAAGTTGCACCACCATCAATACCATATGAACTAGTAGCAAAGGTAGCAGCTAACCTAGTTTCTCCAATAGTTGCTCATGTTGCCATCCATCTCCCCCTTTTTCATTGATGGAAACACACTTCTCAACTTCACTCCCCCTTTGACATCAAGAGAAAAGGGTAGTAAATCTGAATTACATCCCCTTACAGATATATCTGCATGAGAATAGCTCCCCTTGACTATGTTATAAATCACAAAAAATACAAATTTGTACTAAAACACCATCTACTAACTCCAATAATGTAAATTTAAATCAAAACTTGTCTATACAATTAAAGAAAAATATACACCTTAATTGGATGAGTGTAATATACCCTTTATATGTTTCCTTTAATTTTGGAAGGTGTGCCTCCCAATCCTTCTTGGTGAATGCAAGCAGGTAGCTTTTCTTATTGAATTGTACATAGAAGTATTCTCCTTCTTCTAGAGAGCTAGGCATTGTTGTTTTTTGCATAACTTTTTCAGCATTGGCCAAAGCTTTAGTTAAAGATGTGCATGCCTTAGATTTACCATATCATAGAGTTGAGTTGATTGTCCTACATTATAATTTTATCTCTTTGTTCCTACAATAAAAAGAATTGAGCATGTAGATTTTCAATTATCACTTGGGTTTCTCCATCCCCATCATTCCTTGGATCATACACAATTGAGGCCTAAGAAATTTGGGACTCAATTGAGTCTATCTAATCCTTTATAAATTTTGTAGAAAATGGCCATTTCAAAAAAAATTGGAACAATAGTTTGGCTTC
>VDFB02167008.1:7680-34948 GCA_007258455.2 Sequoia sempervirens
TTTGGGGACAAGCTCGCATATTGCGAAAGGGTGATTTTGTAGCTTTCTGTAACTTGCATGTGTTGTAGAACTTGGGGATTTGAGATCCTCTGCATGTAAGAAGCTCCATTTTCTGAATAATAAAATTATTCTCTTGTTTGTGGGTTATTTTCTAAGTCTCGGGCTGTGCCCTCATCAAAAATAAAAATCCATTTCTCTATTTGATTAATCTGTAGCCCAAGAAAGACATTCATCTCACCAAACATAGACATTTCAAATTCTTTTTGCATCTCTTCCGCAAACCTCTTGCACATCTTTTCTTTTCCTCCAAAGATAAGATCATCAACATATACAACTACAATCAATTTTTTGTCATTTTCAGTCTTGAAATATAGATTATTGTTTGTCGTGTCTTTGTTAAAACCTTGCTGACTCAAATACTTAACTAGCCTTGAATACCAGGATTTAAGGTCTTACTTCAATCCATATAAAGCTTTCTTGAATTTTCACACCATATCCAGCTAATTTGTTAACTAAAATCCTTCCGGTTGTTCCATGTAGACCTCTTCATGGGTATGTGTAGGGTATGCGGTGGCGACTTTTTTTAACCCAAAATTAATGAAACGAAAAGGGTTTTTAAAGGAGATTCTCAGCTTTCCACCAATATAAATTATGCTTTACTTTGAATTTAATAAATAATTATTATTCATTTTCTATTTGAATTATGACTAAAGTTCTGGTTGATAGGCGATTGAAAAACATCTATAGCTTTCAAATAGTATCACATTTTTTGAATTTGAAACATGCATCACATTCTATGCTTTGCATACTATAAGATTAAAAAAAAAAATGAATTTCATGAAGTTTTGACCAAGTTAAGGTGATCGACATATGAGTTTTTATATTTTTAAAATTTGTAATAAAAAGTTTATAATTAATTATTTACTTAGAAAAAAATAAAAAAATATGCATCATATTGAGACATGAGCTCTCTACTTATATCTAAAATCTTAAAAAATATTATCATTTTATTGTGGTTAGGGTGGTTAGATAGACACCTACTTCTTATTTTTTCCTTGAAATTTAAGTACTACTACATTGAAATTTCAAATTTTCACCAAATAGATTTTAAAGAAAAAACCTAGTAGTTTAGAAACTACATTCAATTTGCTACAAATTCTATTGTTACATATTTTTGAAATAATATAGATAACTTATTCAAATTTTTATGTCAAATTGCCTAACTTTGATTTTTCTAAATTTTTTGCCACTTAAGGGCCTATTTTTTCCATGATGATCTTGCACATACCCTCATCCAATTCACCATTTAAAAATGATGACTTGGCAACCATTTGATAGAATTTGGAATCTTTATAAGAAGCTAATGCCAAGAACATCCTTATAGCTTCTATTCTTTCTATTAGGGAAAAAGTCTCTTGAAAATCCATACCTTCCACTTGTGAATAACCTTTACACACAAGCCTTGCTTTGTTTTTGACAAAATTCCCATTCTCATTCAACTTATTTATGAATACCCATTTTGATCCAATGATATTTTTGTTTGTCGATCTTGGGACCAATTCCCAAGTTTGATTCTTCTTAATCTGCAAAATTTCTTATTTTGTTTCTTCCTTCCAATGTTCATCCTTACAGGCTTCACTTACTGACTTCGGTTCAATATCAGAGAACAAGCACAAATTTACTTCTAGTTAACACACCTTTTGTCTTGTCTCCAATAATCTAACTTGCTAAATGATTCCTCTATACATATTTCGGTGTCCTAGGGGACATCATCAAAACATCTTCTTCTCTTTCATTCTGTTCATTCTACTTTTTCTATTCATCTTTATCCTATTCTTCCATAATTTCTTCTATTCTTGCACAATCATGTTCATCAAATACATATCCATCGATATCAATAAAATTCTTCACTATTTCATCAACATTCGCATTCAAGCTTTCTACAATATTCCTCAATATTTTTTTGAAGCATTTGTATTCTTTGCTTTTAATAGAGTATCCCAAAAATATTCCTTCATCACTTCTTGCATCAAATTTTCCCAAAGTTTCCTCATCTCTTATCATATAGCATTTGCTTCTGAATACCTTGAAATATTTGACTATAGGAATTATTTTGTGCCATAGCTCATAGAGAGTTTTTGTATTGTTTTCTCTTGTATGAACTCGATTAAATACATATACAATAGTGTGAAAATATTATTTTCAGTAAACTTTCAGTAATCCGGCTTCAATAATCATTGACCTAGCAACTTCTTGAACTATTCTATTTTTCCTTTCAACAACTCCATTTTGCTAAGGGGTTCTTGGAGGAGATAAATATCTCTTTATTCCATGCACTTCATAAAACATATTGAACTCATGGGAGGTGAATTCTCCACCTCTGTCAAATCTTAATCATTTTATCTTCAAGTTCACTTCATTTTCAACCATAGCCTTGAATTCCTTGAATCTATCTAATGCATTTAATTTCTCTCTTAGAAATGTAACCCATGTATATCTAGAATAATCATCAATTAAAAGCATAAAGTACCTTTCACCAAGTAGACTTCACACTCTCATGGAACCACAAAGATCTGTATGAACCAAATCTAGTAATCCAATAGTAGATTTTTCTCTTGATCTGTAATGACTTCTTGCTTGCTTCTTGAATTGGAAATTCCTGTAGATAGTATTTACAAGCTTTATAATTCTTGGTAGATCTCTCATGGCTTGAACAATACTAATCCTTGCCAATTTATTGAAATTCATGTGACACATTCTCCTGTGCCATAACTAGCTATCATTTATCTGAGTCATAAAACATTGTCCATCATCACCTTTAAGCTGATAAATACTCCCTTCAAATTTCTTTCCTGTAGCAATCAATGTTCTAGATCCTTTTCGGATCTCACATTTCTCATCCTTAAACACAAGATCACATCCTTTTCTGCACATTTGACTAGCACTCAACAAATTATGCCTTAAACCCTTAACATAGTAAACATCGTCAATATGATGCTTGCTATCAAAACTTGCTAAACCTATCCCATAGATTTTAGCACCAGTATCATCTCCAAACATAACCAGACCTCCATCATATGTCTCAAGTTTCAAAAACTTACTCATGTCACTAGTTTTGTGATGTGAGCAACCACTATCAACAACCCAATTTTTTTTTTCATATTTAGCATGTAGGGAAGAGATAACATTCATACTTAATCACTAAGAACAAGCATTGATTGTCATTTGGATCTTCATATTCTGAATCTTCATCTAAAATACTAGCATTCTCATTAACATAGTAAGCTCTATTAATCTTCTTTCCTTTATTTTTTTCTCATATCTTTGTTTATTATTTTTAGCTCTTTCCCAACACTTTGCAACATAATGACCAATTTCTCCACAACTAAAGCACTTAAAGGGAAATTTACCTTCATACTTACTGGAGCCTTTTCTCATTCTTCTTACAAAGTTAGCCTCGATTTCATCAAAATTTTCTTCATCCGGATCTTCAATTTTTGTAGCTTTAAAAGTAGTCTTTGTTTTTCCTCCACTTCTTAGATTCAGCTTCCCCATTTCTTAAGATGTCAAAAATCCTAGCAATAGATCCTTAGTACAAGTCTTATAATCTATAGTCTGCTCAATAGCACTCACCTTTTCACTATAAGCATTAGGAAGAGTTCTAAGAATCTTATTTACAATTCTGGTTTCATCTATATTAGCACCAAGAGATTGCATTCCAGCCACTACCTCATCCAATCTCTATATATAGGATTTAAGATTCTCATCTTCACACATATGTATAAGATCAAAATGTGTTTCCAAATTCTATAATTTTTCCTCTTTTACCCTTTCATCACCATCATGCATTCTTTCTAAAGAATCCCATAATTCCTTAGTTGTCTTCAAATTTTGAACCTTAATCAACTTGGAATGTACCAAACTATTCTTCAAGATGAAATTTTCCTTGTTATTCATTTCATGTGCTCTAATTTTTTCATGTGTACTCAAACCATTAGCAGGTGGAGTGTAGGGATCCTTATAAGATTTCTCTACATCATATCCATAATACTTTCCAAATACCATAATTAGTTCCATCAAACCTTGAATAATCAAAGACCATTTTGCTAGCCATCCCAGACCTTTCTCAAGCAGTTAAGCTCTTCACCAAGGAACCAAGCTCTAATACCAATTGTTGGATAAGACAACTGAGAGGGGGGTGAATCATTTGTCATATATTATAATATTAAATTCAATTACCATAACTAACACATAAACAAATTAAGTGATTAACCATCAAATGCAAATGCACAAACACAATAACACCAGATTTACATGGAAAACCAAATGAGGGAAAAACCACGGTGAGGATTAAATCACACTATATAGAATATCAAAACTGATTACAAAAAGGCTCACTACTTGGAATAAGGACTCACTATTTGAACTCATTGTCCATAGGGCTACAACCTGGAGGACTCACTACCACAGAGATACAAAGAAGACAAAGAAGACTTGTTACAAAGACACGACAATCCCGATGCAACAAAGATTCAACCATAATCATTGGTCAAATTGCATGAATGATAGAGTTTTCCTTTTGCTCACTGCATCCAAAAACTCAGTGTTAAGCTTCACACCAATCAACCACACACCTAACTCACACGCTTTCAATTCACGTCTACTCTTTCACTTATCTTCCTTCTTTTGTTATGTACAATTTTCATTGCTAGCACATTCTATATTTATACTATCTCCAACCTTGAAAAGATACAAAGTTAGCCATCCAATATTCAAATTCAAATTAGGTTAGTGCCAAACATCCTAGGGTGGAATTAGAATGAGGGAAACCCAAACACATGCTTCATCAACTTCAAAGATAGTGCTTGACACATAGTTGGCCAAACCAATGTAAAACACATAGATCAATTAAGCTTGATACTTCCAAATGCTAAAACCATCTTTAATAGAACTAGGGAAACACAACTCTAGAATCACGCACCCTAAGACTTCATCAAAGAGAAATTCAGACCAGCAGAAATTCTCCCAAACCTCAACTAGAACACAAAACATAGTTCACAAGCACCCGATCAACATCCTCAACAACTAAATACATGTAACCTTCTTGTAGTACAATTTTCTCAATATCCTCAACATATATAGTCAACAACAACTAGTAGATAACCAGCTGAACGGTTGACATCAATGACAACACTTTCATTCCTCTTTCCATTCTTGCAATAGATGTAATATAGAAATTGTAGCAATATTATTCAAAATGTAATAAGAACAATAATAACAAGCACTTGATATAAGAGGGAAATGGTGAGCTCTTTGGAGGATTCAATTGAAGTGAAAAAATGTGTTCTAAACTATGGTTAAGAAATATCACTTTCTCTAATAAAAAGATTTATTTAGTCTTGTAAGGGTGTTGTAGTGGAGATATCAAGATATATATATATATATATATATATATATATATATATATATATATATATATATATATATATATATATATATATATATAGTCAAGGGATTATCCAAATATTAGATATATCAAAAAGTTAATTTCCAAAAGAATATGAGGGGATTGTTGGATCACATTCACATGTAAAGAGTATTACTTTGCTAGGTAAGTATTATAACAAGTGGCAAAAGAAACTACCTAGGAAATTGATGGTTTGAATTTAAATAAAAAATGGAAGCTAGGAATTGTATGAGTTTCTACATGTCATGCTCATGTCTTAGAGAAACTCTCTACTATTTGGCACATGTTCTTAGAATAAAATAAAAAATAGTATTATATTACAAAATCTTAGCAAGCCTTGGTGAAAAAGATAGGCCAAAATTTAGGCTAAAATGAACCTAAAACATGCTACAAGAATGGATATCAAAATAGGTTTAAAACATAACATAAAATTATGAGGGTACATATTTTTCTATGTTATAGATACACTAGATAAAATTGTCTCCTCCATACACTTGGTAGAAACATTGGCATTATAATCAAAATGCATATTTTAGGAAGTATACACCTAGCTTTATCTATCATATTCTCAATATGTTCTGTAGTGTTTTTAGAGCTCAATTTGTGGTGAGGTCTTTGTTCTTTCCCTTGTAATTGGATTTTTCAACTACTAAATTTTTGGAGAAACTAGAGCCTTAAATTGATTTAATTTTATGATGCTTATATTATTAGGGTTCACCTCTTAGCTAATGACTATTATGTCTTTGGCTTCCCAACCCTAATTTCCATTGTGCTACCCTTTTTGGTCCTTCAAATGCCCATGGTCATGTCCATAGGCACAATTTTCTTAGCATTAGATTCAAATTATTTTTTATCCCTTTCATATGATTTTTCCTATCTATAGAGTTGCTTTTTGGGGGGATATAATCCACTAGCCTACTTACAATACTAGACTTTTGGATTTTTTTAGATAAGTGATTTCTTTCCAACTCTAGAGATCTAGAAAGTGTGCTATCTATTTTGATGTGAATATTGATTGTAATTTTTCTTTAACTAAAAGGTTCATTGTGCTTTAATTTGTTTAATTTTAGATTCACTCTCAAGTTGAGAAGGTGACATGAGAATTCTAGCACTTGTGATATTTTCTCAACCATTTGGAGAGCATCCTATAATAATGAGTTGAGTGTTTCTAAATGGTAAAGAGTCACAACATATCTCTAGTTGTTCATAGACATAGTTGTAATCATTTCCCCATCCATGTCCATTTCTTGCCACTATCGATGAAGTGTAGATGATATGTTTCCCCTCATGGGAAGGTATCTAGCATGAAGCAGGTTGTCATGAACTTGCATTTTGTTATTAATCTACATATTAAAAATTGCTACTAGTGTTAAATCTATCACCAAGTTAGGGTATTTTCATACCCTTTATTCTCAATAATTAGTTGACATCTCACAATGAATAAGTGACTCCAAATATACTTTATAAACATGTTCCATGGATAATTAATATAAAATTTTATAATATACATTTTAAAATTGTAAATACTCGCCAACCACTTTTTACTATAAATCTTTTAAAATTTTGTTCTTACATTTTTAATCAATAATTTACAAATTAATGAAATAATTATTTACCATAATTCATTAATATTTTTCTCTTGAATTTTTTTTAATAAATGATGGGTACACCTAGTTACCTTACATTTTTAAACAATGATTTACTTTAATGAAATAATTGTTTTCCATACTCTTCTATAATTCATTAGTATTTTGCTATGTACATTCTTTTTAATAAATGATGGATACACCTAGTTTCCTTTCCCATGCACCTATGGATGCAGTTAGTAGCCGTTGAAATAAATAAAAGATGTTATATAAAATTTAATTAGGTGTGAACATCTCTCCCGTCATCTCCTGCATGACAGTCATTTGTTAGGTGTTTGTAAAGGATTTTTTTAAATAGATAATAGACCACACACTAAGTCTCATAAATAGGGATTTTAATGAGATTCTCTTGTACCAAATTTTTCATGATAGATTCGATTGATTCCCCAAGGGCTATGTATTTTCATTTTGGGGGATACTTGTTTTGCAGGGGTGGTCCCCCTTGATTACTTAGATTGTTGACTACTTGATTATTGGGTGGTTGTGATACCACATTGGCTTGTGTGTTGTTTTGATTATTGGTTTGTGGTTGTTGATATGACTACGTATTTTACCTTGGTGCATTGATGACCACTTTGGCATCAATGGCACCATCATTAGTGACATTCTTGTTCTTTTCTCATGTATGAGGTTTTTTGTTATAACTAGTTGATGGGTAGTTGTCTTGATATTCTTGATGTGTGGATGTCCCCCCTGTGTAATAAGGGCTCTTTCAATGTTGAGCACCTTGAGGATCAACTAGTCATATGTGGTGATGTACTAGATTTTTAGATGGAAGGAAAAGGTTTTTTCGAGATTGGAAATGATAATACAAATTTGTTGTTCTTCTAGCATGGTCCACTTGCTCCTATTGGCCTTGGATCGCCATCATTGTAAGAAGGATGCGAATGTTTCCCCCTTAGCCTGTTTGAGAGTAGATAGTTCCTCTAGACTCACATCCATGCCAATGTTGAATACGTAGTTCTATATGAATGCATCCACAATTTCTTGGAACTTTTTGATTCTAGGAGGAAGGTGAGAGAACCATTCCATTGCTGGTCTAGCCAGATTTTGAGGGAATAGTCGCATTAGATATGTGTCATTGTATGTAACTTCCATACAATGTACCTGAAATTCCCTGATGTGATCTTCAAGATTACCTATCCCATGATATTTGTCAAATTTAGGGATTTCAAACCCTTTTGGGAATGGTACCATTGCAATGCTTCTATCAAATGGATAGGGGCACAAATTGCTTAGCATTTTTGTTGTCTTCCTTGATTGGAGGTCTAGCACTTGTTGTGAGAGAAATTTTATTTGTGTAGACACATCATTTTGTGGATCAAGAGGTGGGGTGAATGTGTTTTGAGGTGGTTTGATTGTTTGAGTGATGGGTGGGGTGTTTTGCATGTTTATGGGAGGTTGTTGTAAACTTTGTTGTGTGATCAAGGCTTGTTGATATGCCTGGAATTGTTGTTGTGCCAACAACACTTGTTGTTGGTCTTGCTGCTATTGTGCCAACAATGCTTGTTGTCGATCTTGTTGTTGTTGTTCCAACAATGCTTGTTGTTGGGCTAGTAGCTGAGCTACTTCTTATTGCACTTGGTATTGTTGCAAACCTTGATGATAGGCTTGTTGTTGAGATGCTTATTGTTGTGCTTGGTATTGTGCTTGTGCTTGAGCTTGTTGGGCTTGATATTGAGCTTGTGCCTAAGCTTGAGCTTGTTGAGTAGCTTGTGTAGCTTGGGAAGCTTGAGTAGCTTGGGCGGCTTGAGTAGCTTGAGTAGCTTGAGTAGCTTGGGTAGCTTGAGTAGCTTGGGAAGCTTGAGTAGCTTGTGCAACTTCTTGTTGTAGCAATAAAGCTTGGGCTTGGGCAGCCTGTTTTGCTTGTTGAGCAGCTTGTTGTGTTCATGCTTGTTGGGCAGCTAGCAGTGTAGCTTATGTGGCTTGTTGAGCTTGAAACTGCTGGAGTGCTTTTTGGTAGGCTTGTTGAGTTGCTTGCAATGTGATGCTATATTAGTTTTCCATGTTTGGTTTTGGTGGTGGTGGTGGAGGATACAAAATGGTGTGAGATGTTGTGATGAGAGTTTTTTGAGGTGGCTATTGAGGTGTTGTTGGATTGATGATAGGAGGTTGCATAGTAGATGGTGCGGTTGTTATGATAGGCCCTTGGGATACCATATTTATAGATGGTGTAACAATTAATTGTGTCATTTGGATTGGTGCCACCTGGTGTTGCAATATTAGTGGCATGATCAGAGGATTTGGTACATTGATTTGATTTATGATTGGGGGATTGTTTTGATTTTGTTGATTGAGGATGGGTAAAGGGGGATTCCCTAAACCGAGGATTGGTGTGGATGTTATTAGTAGAGGGGGAAATGGTGGGAAGATAGTTTGTGTGTTCCCTCAAGAAAATGATGATGATGAGGGATCAAGGATTCTCCCTTGTCCAAATAATCCACCTTCTCCTTATGAGGTCATGGGGAGAGAGATTTGTGTGTCAAGAGGATATGTGGGTGTTGCAATGAAAGTGGATGGATTATTGGTGTCATGAAAGATGAGTGGAACATATGGGTGTTTCAGATCTTGAGGGATGGATTGAACCAAGATGGTGTTTGCATCCAAGTCTTGGTTGTTTAAAAGGGGATGTGTTTGAAGAGCATGAAGCAATGAACTCCCCTTGTTGACAATAGGTTGAGTTGGAGCAAGGGATGATGTGGGTTGTGGGATGGGTTGAATGATGCTTTGAAAGGAGTGTGTGAATGAGACCAATGGAATAATCCTAAGAGGTTTCTCCACAATAGTGCTTACTTCATAATCAAAAGGGAGTTTAGCCCCTTATTTTTCAAATTCTATCATGTATTGTGAAGGATTAAGTCTCATCATGGCATTGAAAATTTTGTGAGTCTCAAGATTTTGGACCATTTCTATGATTTCATCTTGAGTCATTCCAAGGAAATTGTTGGTAATATCCTCCACTTGGAAACCTTCCTCTTGAGGATCTTGTGGAAGTTGAGGAAGATTGAGTGGGGGGGATTGCTAGACCCAATGTGATTGATTTCAAGAGTGGTTTGATTCAAGTCACTTGAAGTGGATGTTTCTTTATTTGTTTCCATGTTATTCTTATGTTGAGATCTAGTTTGGACCATAAAATAAGGATCAATTTTTAGGAATGTGGGAGGGGAACCTCCAACTCCTTAGATTGATCTAAAATTTAGGTACAAAAAAGAAAGTCTAAGATGTTAAGGATCAAAGGATGGTGAAAATAAAATGAAAGATGGGTGATGTGAATGATTGAACTCTTAAGAAACCTTGTAGGAGATACTAGAAATTAGGAATTTTGGATTTTTGATGTTGGGTTTGATTTTGTATTTTGATTTTGATTTGGATTTGATTTTGGATTTGATTTTGGCTTTGATAATGAACTCATAAACTCCAAGAGGTTAGATGTTGTCTTGGAATAAATTTTTCCACAAGGTGATAATTTAACTAAGTGTATGAAGAAGGATGCATCCACACACACAGTCAAACAAGATGATTTTGATTTGATTCAAAGGATTTTCCAAAAAGTCTAGTATGAAGGATTTTTCCAAGATTTCTAAGAGTTGTTTGTGAGATGGATTTTGATTGATGTTTGAGGATGAATGAAGGTGTTGATTTTGATCCTAAGTGAACTTAGAGAGAATTTTTCCTACAAGACCTCAGTATTGAAGAACATGCTATACTTCCTATGTGAGAAACTCAAACCTTTGAAAAAGACCTGGATTTTGACAATAGTAAAATGAATACAAATTGGCATTGTTCTTTGGTGCACGTTTGTAAAAATTGAAGACCAATCTCTCTCTAAATTCGTAGAGTGTTGAAAGACATTTCTTGAGAGCTCTTGGACTAAGACCTTTGGACTTTGGTTTTTGGATTTTGATCTTTTGGGAAATCATTTGAAAAATCGCATGTGTGGGGTCCAATTATTTCTTATCTTTTCTTAATGAGTTCTTTTTACCACAAACACTTTCTTTCTTAGCTTTTGAACTCAATGTCTAATATCTCAATTTATTTTCATCCCAAAAGGTCCATTATGTGGAAATTAAGGAAATTAAGGAAATAGTTCCCTAATTTTGACTTTAGTGAGAGAAAATTAAGATATAAATCCAAATACTTAGAAGCTTCGAAGGATGAAATCCCTAGGGACAAGTAGTAGCACTTGGATTCCTTCAAAGGTATTTGCTTCTACTAAAGGGTTTGAAATTTGATGACCATTGTTGACTGTTTGTTTTCCAATGTTTTAGATCCAAGCAAAGTGTTTTGATTCCAAAATGATGCACAACCCTAGGATAGAAAGAGATAGTATTTGTTGAATTCCCACTTGGATAAATCTAGTTGTGCTTATTTAGATCGGATGACTAGAAGCTTGACCACACTGGCTCCTCTCCATGACACTCACTTCCATAGATCAGCCAAGCTTCAATTCTCATGAATCTCCCATGAAATTTTTTTCATCTCTACAAATAATTGCAAGTATGTGGGATGGCTTTAGAATGACCATTCTTGCACCAACAAATAGTAAGGATTTTGGCCTCTATACAAATTGGTTCTTAGTCAGGGTGATTGGGAACATGGCACCTTGTGAGCATCCTGTTGGATCTCAAAAATAAAGATTGCAAATCCTAAGAGGATGCCAAGCTCTATGATCAGATTTTCAATGCTCTTGAACCAACGAATGGAGTTAACTTATGTGTTTTATAACTCCTTGCACTACAAGCTCTGCTAACCTAGGCATGTATACCTCTATAATGAAGCAGATTGGAAGAATGTATGATTTGGTTGAATTGACTAGTTTATCATGGTGGAAAACGATATAGGATAGATAAAATACTATTGAATAATCTAATTCTAATGTGAAAATAGGTGATTTATGATGCGAAATTAAATAAGTAATGTATGAATGAGATGGACCTGTTCTCTATTGGGTTTGTGGAGTCAATGTAGTTCTATAACTGGTGGTAGATTCTGGTTTTAACTTTGATTGTTTGGAACTTTAACTTGTCTATACTTTGTAAAAAACTACAAGGATGTGACTAACAACCTCTTATTACTAATCCAATTGACCCTACCAAGTTACTTTGATCTCTTAAAATGACTTTTAATCCCTCTTTGAAGGAACCAATCAACAAAACCACACAATATCAACAAACATGTATTGACAAGTAAGTTTAATCTTCACTTGAATAATAGGATAGCATCAATTTGGAGACAACATGAAAATAATATCAACTACCTAACTCTTCTTTATTGATCCAATTGTTACCCCAAAGTTACTATAATCAAATAAAAGGATTTAATTCTTTAACATAAACCAATTAATTTGACCACACAACAATAACAAATGTGTTTCGATGGAATTGAAACATCAAATTAGATATACAACTCCAAATAACATAGAAGTAGCAATATGGAGACAATTAAGTAATTGCTTCAAATCAACAAACAATAGATACTAGTATTGCACCACACAAAATTAAAGATCTTTCATTGATTTCAGCCAAAATTTATACATGCATCCAGGTCCATTCAGTATAACCAACATTTTGAAAATACCTCTATTATATCTCCTATTTCCTTTCTATTCACTCTTATTTTCCTATCACTATATGACCAACATATATATCAATACTTTAAAGAGGACACACCCCTTCATAATTGTCTTTTGAGTTTAACAATAATTAAACATAATTAATTAGGCTTTAGTTAGCCATAAATGGACTTTTGTCAAATGTTCAAAATAATTCTGTCTTGAATGGGTGTCATCATCTTTTGACATGTTCCTAGCTGCTATCTCCATGATCACCATCTTTTCCATCTACTCACATGCCTCATCCAATGTTGAGTCCTTGCTTGTGGCTACTTCTAGTGTTTTATGTAACATCAACCTACATTCTTCAATCCACTTGGTCCTGTCTTTTAACTTTCCATCACTTATGAACAATGTCAAAACCCCTTCCTTTGCAGCATCAGAAAATCCCTTTGCATCTCCCTGAAGTTCCTCATAGTAACCCTTGTGATTTCTCATGATCTCCTTGGCAGCAGTGACAACTTCATTGTCAGAAATATCTCTCTTTTGTATTTCCTGAAATCTTTCCTAAATTCTATCACTATTCCTTTTGTGCTCCTGATTTGTAGCATAACTCTTTGAATGAGTTCCCCAAAACTTGCTCATCCAAACCATTAGATTAGCATGCCTTTTTCTTGAATACTACAAAAAGTGTATCAAATTTGGCTTGACCATATATATTTGATTCTTCCCTTTTGTCCTTTGTCTAGGAACTTTCTCCTTGAGTCAATAACCTTGTACCCTTGACCATGTCTTTTAGAAAATAATTCTCCTTGAGAATCCTCTCATTACTCATTTTTTACATATCCCTTTCTTTGATCAACATTTGAATTTGTGCTTTATTCAATTTGGCAACATTGATGCCAATATCAACAGTTGCAACCAGGTCAACTTCTCCAACCTTTAATGTCATCAAATGGCCAAATTCCTTTTTTGTGTCAATTATCACTGATTTCCTATGTGGAGGATACAAAGTCCAAATCATGAGAGAATTTTCATTAGGGTCGTACCCTGTGTAAGCTTCTATAACTCCTTCCAGGCTTAACTTGTGTGTTGCACCATTATTGTGTAAAAAAATGTCAAAGACAAGAGCTAAATTCAAATCCAAGCTTGGAATATCATAACACCAGATTCTTCTAACAACCTCCTTCCATTTTCTAGAGTCATGTCTTTCATTTCATTCTCCACATTTAACTTCAAGGTCTTCAGTAGTTGTGCCTCATTGCTAGGAGTAATATCTATAATAGACTCCCTGATTGCTTTCCCCTTTTGCTTATACAAAAATGACCTAAATTTAGAAGACTTGATAAACTCATCATTAGAAACAAAATACCTATAGGCTAATTTCCTTACATCTGTATCATACACTTCCTCAACCTCTTGCTCTCTATTTGGAGGTTGATATTCTTCTATTATCAATTTTGAAATCTTATTCATTTGATCATGAGGTTCTTTTTCACCAAAGGGTTCTTCATCACTAGAAGACAACATCTTTGCCTCTTCAATTTCCCTCATCTACTGCTCTACCTTCCTATTATATTCATCAATGGCTAGTTCTACCTCCCTCTTTTCCATATTTCTGATTATGTCATCATGTGGGCAAGGTATATGAGCATATCCACCGAAGTTTACCTTCTTTCTAGAAAAATCAATGTAACCTTTAGGTTCAAACCCTTTTCCTAGTGCTGCTTTCTTCAAATTGAATTGAGATAATTTATTTAAAATAAAATCATATCCTTCCTTAGACAAGACAATGAAATCTCCAAAACATAGTGTACTTGGCATAAATGATTGTTTCTCAAAAGAACTCAAATTCATAACACTAGAGTAATCCAGTTGTCTAACAATTTACAAATATGCAATTCTATCTGGTACCATTTTTGGGAGAAGGAAAGGTGTGCCTTCAAATCCATACACCCTAATCATTGTGGAAGATCAACATAATAGTACCAATCACCCCAATTGTGACCAAAATTTCCTGATCCATTGAAATATTTTGGCCTAAGAAATCTCTTAATTTCATTAGTTAAAGAATGATCACATAGATGATTGAAAAATCTGTACAGTATTTTGACAAAATGCTCCTCAAAATGCACATAACAAGAACTCACAGATCTACTATCCCATATGGCAGTCCACAACTGCACTAGTAGTGGCTAACCTTCCTTGTCATATTGTGTTATTCTCAATTCTTCTGGCCACAACCCTAACTCCTACCCATAGTACAATTCCATATGCATGAAAAGGGAGTAGTGTTTGAAATACATTATAGGAGCACCATTCTTGATGGTTGTTAATGCTAAATCAATCTCTTTGAAAATATGTGTGGCACAATCAAAAGGACTTGGATTGTGACATTGCACATCTGTAACAATTACCATTAGCCTTATAGACATGAACTCAGGAACCTCGATTCCCATTACTTGCTCTACTAAGAAGTAGGTATGTTTCATGTATGGCTCAAACAAGTCAACATGGAAAGGAGGTCCATCCCCATATTCAAGTGGTACTAAATTCCCATCATTTCTGGGTCTATGCAGTGGCAATCTCCATCCTTTATAAGTAGTTTCCGTCCTCCAGTACTCTTTCTCTAAATCCTCATGTATTATGGGCTCATCATAGGTGTTATCTAGGTTGAACACTTCACAAAGAGAATTTTTTGACAAATGTATAAAGGGATTTCCTTGTAGGTCACATATGGATTTCGAATCAGGGTTATATTGTTTTTATAGGAGTTTTATGAGGTCAATTCTTACGAATACATTAGGGACAAAAACCTTTCCTAAATTGAAATTCCATGGATTGCATATAGGTTCAAACCTATTTCTTTGACCGTAATGGAAAATAAAAGGCTCATATCCCCTAATTGGGGTCCATACATCACCCACATGTGCACATTTATCTTCTAACCTCTCAACATTAACCCTTAACTATGTACACCTTCTGGCCTTTGGTCTTGAACCAGGAAATTGGTCAATGAGGTATTGGTTTAGTTTCCTCTCCTTTGTTTTAGGTACCTAACCAATTTCAATTCTCTATTTTTTACCCTTTGACTGACTACTTTCACCTTGTTGTTTTCTTCCCTTTTTCTTCTCAGAGCTTGACCTTTCCATCTTTCAATATAACAAAATTGAATCAGAATTTCAATTGGAAAGGGACTTACTTGTGAATCTCTATCCACACTGAAATCTTGGCTTCTTTCCAATCCTTCATCCTTCTCACTGCGAATTCTAAAAATCCCTTTTGATTATTCTTCTTTCAATCAAAAGATATGTACATAATGCACATTTGTGCAGCCATTAATGTCTCTCAGTAAATGAATGCAATAGATTTTTTGAATTTCAAAATGTCATAATGACAAGATCATATCGGTGAGACTCCCTTGGTTCTTGGCTGATCTATGTATCATCTTGGTGCCACCCTTGTTTTATTTGATCACCAAGACATAACCAACTATCTTTTTGATGAGGAGTGACCTTTGATTTATTCTCCTTGGTCAGGAAGATTGAGTGATTCTTCCACCAATGCTACATGAATGACCTCTTTCTTGTTTTCCAATACCTACTTCTTCAGGAAGATCATTGTGGAGTTACCCTGATCTAAAATTATTCTGGATCATTAGAAGCCCTTTTCCATCATTGGCCAATGTTACTTCGAAGAATATTGATTCCTTTGTATTATCATTAGCATGACAAAAACCATTTCCAAGAGAATGAAACATTGCTCTGATGTCATTTGGTCTCTCCAAAATATCCATCTACTGCTTCTTTCATTTAGATGGGTTGGCTAGACTCTCCCCGAAACTTCCTTCATTGGTGTAGTATGTGAGGCTAGAAAGAAAAAAAAAACTCACTCTGATTGTGCATGTCTCTCCAATAAGCTCCATATATCACTTCACTTTGTCTGGATTGATCAGAAAAACTCCTCCCAATATTTTCATTATTGACGTAACCAATATGGTCAGTGAGATCTATGTGATTCATTCTGATTGCATAAGTCTTCTCAATAGTTGTTATTTTGTCCCATCGGTGAAATAAAATTTGTGTCTTATCGATACAATTTTTATCGGTGTGAGGTAAGAGCTTAGCCTAACCTAGCAACTTCGATCTAACTACTTTGTTCTTGCCGATGACTTCCATCGGTAAGACAACAAGCATTGTCCTACCGATTATGCATTATCCATGACCTCTCATTGGTGTAACTCGGTTCACTTCCTACCGATATGTAGAAGATGCTCAAGCTAAGAAGCTATGATCTATTGATCGAAATGGCCTTACCTGATCTTGTCGATATAGACCAGTAGTTTGAAACTCTTGCTCAATGATGTCTAGAGGAATGCTCATGTATCAAAGGCTAAATTGGTGGGATTATTGGTGAACATGGATGGATCTTGGCATACAAATATTAACAATTTGTACTACTTATGAAATTATGATGTGGGAACTTCCTGGGAAACATGAGTAAAGGCCAATAAATATAATATTTTTATAGTCCCAACATGTCCAGAAATCCATTGAAGGTTTTGATCAATCCTACTAGGAGTGGTTATACTTTTTATAGTAGTACCCCATTCTGAAACACACTAAATGGCTAAGGCCTACATACCATGAGGACTTGACAATTTAGTCTTATCCATTTGTATACCGTCCCAAGTGAAAAACTGGTTGTAGTTGCCTTCGAATTGGTCTTAGACAAGCCCTTCTAAAGGTAAATAGTAGCAAGCAAGAACATCTATAGTTCGATCAATCTTTGTTTGCGTGAACAAAGAGAGAACACACATGATATACTTAGCTCACACTAGCAAGATTTGTTCAATATTTAAAAGCCAAAATTGAAGTGTGGAGGAAATCTTTTAGACAACCTAATATCACCAAAAGACTTTTGATTCTCAAGATCATTGTGAAGCGTGAGAGAAGTGCATACACCTTTTAAATGATATTAATTTGTAAAAAAATTACAAAACACAAAAGACACATGTTCATTTTATACTTCAAAAGTAATAATGGATTATTTTTATAGCACCAAGAGGAAATTTTTGGAGTTGTTTGTTCAATTCTTAAATCCAAAACCAAATCTAGTAAGTTCCTAATGTTCTTTTTAACCCTTTGATCGTTCTTTTTAAAACCCAAACAAAATTTATTTGAGTCAAAAAATTGAAGATAACAATATCTTAAAGATGAGATTATAATTGTTCCCAAAGTGTTTAAAAATACTTATTGGGTATGTGCAGGATCATGATGAGCCAAAACGTGGCAATATGATGGGTATGTGTAGGGTATGTGGCTGATGACTTTTTTTTTACCCAAAATTGATGAAACAAAAAGGGTTTTTAAAGGAGATTCTCAACTTTCCACCAATATAAATTATGCTTTTACTTGAATTTGATAAATAATAATTATTCATTTCTATTTGAATTACAACTAAAGTCCCGATTGACAGGCTAATTGAAAAACATCTATATTTTAAATTTATCACATTTTTTGAATCAAACATTCATCACATTCTATGCTTTGCATACTATAGGATTAAAAAAAAATAAAAATCTAAGGAAGTCTTGACCACAGTTAAGGTGGTTAGATACTAGGTTTTATATTTTAAAAGTTGTAATAAAAAATTCATAATTAATTACTTACTTGGAAAAAACATAAAAAAAAAAAAAAATATGCATCACATCCTAATAGTCCTCTTCTTTATATCTAAAATATTAGTAAAAATATTATCATTTTTTTTGCAGTGAAATGTCGACGCACACCTACTTATTTTCTCCTAAATTTAAGTACTATTGTATTGAAATTTCAAATTTTCACCAAATAGATTAAAAACCTAGTAGTTTAGAAACTACATTCAATTTTCTACATATTCTATTCTTACATTTTTTCAAATAATATAGATAGCTTATTCAAATTTTTACGTCAAATTGCCTAACTTTGATTTTTCTAATTTTTTTGCCACCTAAGGGCCTATTTTTTCCATGATGATCATGCATATACCCTATTACAATTATGAGATGGTGTCATAGAAATCCTTCTCTTTGCTTCCTCCTTCCCTTCTTGATCACCTCAACCTACAAAAGTTGAGTAGCTTATAGAAAATAGAGCCACAAGAGAGGTCAAAAGTCAAAAGTGATCAATATAAAAGGAATCTGTCAAAATAAAACTCAAAAGTGACCTTTTAACCAACTCCAGTGTTGCAATCCATAGAGGCATTGTTGTTTGGAGAAGTCAACATCGCTCCGATTAAGTCAACATCTCTCTGTGAAAAATAGAGACTACGATTGTGTTCCAATTTTCTCCCAACGTCACCCTTTGGAGTTTAACTGGTCTGGCCTTCTGGTGAATCCCTACAGCATTGCATTTTGGAGTAGAGACAGTGTCACTATATATGATGCTAGACTAATAGCATCAATTTTTGACCTTCTTAGTGTCGTTTCTTGAAAGCACAAAAAATTGAAAAAACAAGGAAATTCAACCAAAAAATGTGTTAATTTTGAAAGGTAGGCCCTCCTAGTGCTAAAATGTGAATGGTTGGTCTAGACCTGCTCAAACATGAACAAAAAATCCAATGTTAGTCAATAAAAACATCTAAAACAAACATTCCCCATGTACAATTCATTTAAACACAATGAACAAGAAACAAAGCAAAATTAATCAAATGAAAGCTACTAAATATTATTCAAAACATTCAAACCAACATCCCATGGGGGAATTGGTGCTACTTTGATGTGGAAAGTAGCCCTTTCCCAATTCCTTGATGAACTTGATGAAGATTGTGTGCTTCTTGATGAAAATTGTTGATAACCTTACTAAGATTGATGAAAACTATGAAAACTTGGATGAAAATGGATGAAATTTTCTTCAAATCTATAGATAGTAACTTTGCATGAAGTTGTGGATCCCAAATAAATAGAGGAGTCCTCCATTTATAGGAAAGAAGGATGGAGGAATGAGAAATATGAAGAATGTGGGATCAAACATGAACCAATGGCATTGTGCCACTTGTCAGCATGCTATTGAAGAGAGGTGGAACACATTTTGATCAATGTGTAAATTAATGCAATTAGGTGGAATTTGAAATTCAAAAGATGGCTTGTGGAGGAAGAGTTGAAAGATGAGTTTGTTAGCTCTCAAAAACGCAGGTTTTAACCACAAAAGGGTGCCAAGCTTTCACGATGTTTCAGGGTAACAAAACAAGGTTTGAAACAATCAAACCTTCTACTTTTTAGGTGCTGCAAGACCAAGGAGGGTGTACCTCTCTAAATAATGCAGACTTAACTTGCAATTAATCCTCTTACAACATTTTCTCACAATGGCACATGGTAGTGAACAAATGACATCTAACTTGAGAATTGTGACAATAATCTGATCTAAGTCCTAGATACTCAATTAAAAGAAACTGAATGAAGTGCAGAGACTAGTGCCTTGTTGGGTATGCAGAGTCAAATGAGATCGAGATAAGCAACACTTTCTGGAGAAGACACAAATTATCTGGCATATGCTTTGTTTACAACTTGTATAAACATGCAACCATGTAACTACTAAGTTCTAATTCAATAATCCAAAATGAGTTTCTCTGATTATTGTGATCAATAAGAGGATTTTAATCTTTGCTTGAAAGAAACAGTTGATTGATCACACAAATACAACAAATGTGTATCGATAAATCAAATATAAACTTGCTATGTTAATTTAAACAACCAAAAAAATCATTCATGGAGACAACTTAGCAGTATTTTTCATTTCAATTCAACAGATAATTGACACCAGAGAAAATGCAGCAACATCAACTGAATCTCATAAATACCTCCATTGTGAAAATCATGCAACAATAGCCTCTGGTTTGATAATTTTATTCTACTATATCTACTTTGCAGTGTATCAAAAATCTAATGTTCAGTTCCTATTAACAACTACAACATGCTTATTTATACACCAACATAATCAAAATAAAATATTATGTTGGCCCTCCAAAAGATTCGGGCACAATCCAAGTCGGCTAGCAATGGTCTCCAAGCATTCAACATGTCGGCCACAAGATTTTGAGATTCTGTTTTCACCAGTGAATAGTCAGCGAGACACCCATATCATCCTGTCGAAGGCAATTCATTCGCTTATCGCTCCGCTTGCATCCCTGTTTTAGTCGCATTCACCGTAGCTACCCGTTAGTCATATCAAGATCAAATAATGTTCCTTTGTTTGCACTCTGCTTCGCTATAACCCATAGGTATCACATAGACCTCACACAGAATGTATTAAGTTTCACTGAGAGCCCATACTATTTTCACTGTCACCAAGACACAGGGAGAGTCATACCGAAAAGCATACATGTTTTGTCCACTGTTGCCGTGACCAGACCATCATTACGCCAAACATAAGAAGTATCGCCATAGCCCATTGCTCTCGGGGAGACCAAATACCAAAACACATAAGTCACAACGAGCCACTCCTGACTCCATTCAACTTCGCCAAGACTGCAAGATTCTCTCACTGAAAGGACACCCAACGTGCCCGCCAAGACCCAAGCCTTTCACCATGACCTCCTGCCACAAACACATGCCTTTGCCAATGTCCTATGTCACCGAGATAGATATAAAGTTCTACCGAAATTATATTCAAAGAGAAACTATGTGTAAGGTAGGCAAGACTGAAGGTCACTCACCAAGACCTTACAATGATAGCCATATCCCCCACTGAGCCGCTCCATCCACTGTCGGTCGGTAAAACAAAATGAAATCGCCAGGACATGATGTCGATACCCCAGACCTATGCCGATACATTCCAAAGTGTAAAAATGAAAACGTGGATGAAATCTATGGGGCAGAAGGTGCAGAATGTAGATAAAGCACCATGAAAATGATGGAAATGTGGCTTAAGTAAATATCACATAGAGACTCAGGGGATATGAGGATATGAAAAATAATCATCAGATTTTGATAGTTTCAACAGTGGCTTTGTCTGGGGATGAATGATAGTTAGATCATTGCAAGGATCCAGAATCCTTGGGAGAGCAGGCCAGATAGAGAAAGAACCAATGAGCAGTAATGGAATGAATGGTAATGGAAATGAATGCAAAGTGAATGCAAGATGGAGGTGAATCAAAAATGGGAGTGAAATGGAGGTGGATGAAAACTTAAAACAACTATTAATGGAAAATAACTTTTAAGAGGATAGACAAGAGTTGTCCATGCACTGGCAACCCTTAATCCTCTGTGTTGCTTAAGAGAAGAAAAGATTTAAGAATTTCCCATGAACAGGTAATTCCTGATCTTCACTAGCCATGTTCTATAGATAATATGAGTCTTCACCCCTTTTTCCAACAACAACAAAAGGTCCCAACCACAAGGCTTCAAATTTGCCATGCTTGCCTTTCTCCTGGCACCTTGCATTCCACATCAACACCAAATCATTTTCTTCAAATTTTCTATTCTTTGCCTTCTTGTCAAATAGATACTTCATCTGTGCCTGTAACTTTATGTTTTGATTTTGGGCCTCCCTCCTTACTTCATCAAGTTCAGCAAGCTGCTCCATCCTATCTTCCATGGGTTCAAGAACTTCCAAATCTTCTTGTAAAACAAACTTGTAAACTAGTAACAAATTCTGCAATGACATCCTAGCCTGTGCTCCATACACTAATTCAAATGGAAATTTTCCAATTTCCTTTTTCACAATGATTCTGTCAGCCCACACAACTAGTTTTAGCTTGGAATCCCAAGCCTTCTTATTCTTTCCCAGCATCCTCTTTATAATCTTCAAGATACTCTTATTGCTAGACTCTGCTTGACCATTGGCTTGTGGATGATAAGGAGCTACATAAGAAATGGTAATTCCATACTTATCACAAAAAGATTTTGAATTCATCTGACCTAAAGCACATCCCATTATCAGTGATTATCCTCAATGGTGTACCAAATCTGGTGATAACATTGTCCATCAAGAAATTTGTTACAACCTTACTTGTATCCTACTTGGTTGGGATCGCCTCCACCTATTTTGTAAAATAATTAGTGGCAACTAATATCCACCTATGTCCTCCACTTGAATTCTCCTATATATCTCCAATGAAATCAATTCCACATTGATGAAAAGGGGCATCAACCAACAGAGGTCGAAGTGGCAAAGCACCCTGATACTTCAATCTTCCAAAAAACTTTTGGCAAGCTTCACATTTTCTCACATGTGTGAAAGAATCATTAAAAACCTTTGGCCAAAAATATCCAACCCTGAGAATTTTGTGTGTAGTTGTCTTTGCTAAATAATGACCTCCACAAACTCCTTCAAAACATGCTTAGCTTGTGACTCATCCAAACATAACAACAATATGTCATCTCTATTTTTCCAAAACAGATTGCCATCCATAAAAACATATTTGGATGCCTGCAACTTCAAAGTTCTCCTTTGGCTGTCACTTAATCTATCTGGACATTTCATATATTTAAGATAATGCATAACATCAGTATACCAGGGAGTGTGCTGCAGTCCCTTCTTCAACATTGCAGATTTGATTTGGCTCAATATTAGTTTTTGCCATCAACTTAGCCAAGCCTTGGCCTCTTACCAACTTAGTAATTTGTATCTCCATGTCAAATTCTTAAATCTTGTTGATCTATCTGCATCTTTTCCCTGTAACTTCAGATTGTGTTAAAATGTCTTTGACAGCAGCATGAGGGACAAAAGCAACTATTTTTGCTCCCACCAGATATGGCCTGAAAGCTTTTACAGCCTTTACCAATGCAAATGCTTGTTTCTCCATTATGTCATATTTTAATTTAGACCCTTGTAATGATTTACTTTAAAGAAAGATACAGGTTGTTCATAACCATCATTATTCTTTTGTAACATGACAATAGCAATAGTATGCATTGAGGCAAATGAAAAAATCTGAAAAGGCTTTTAAAAACTGGAGATTTAAGAATAGGAGCCTCTTTGATAGCCCTTTTGATAGACATGAAAGAATCCAAAGCTTCAGCAGTCCAATCCATTTTCTGTCCTTTATTTAACATCTTTGATATGGGCTTGATGATCTCAGCAAAATTAGAAACAAATCTCCTAACAAAATTAATTTGTCCAAAGAAAGATTGTATAGCCTTGATAGTTTTTGGAATAGGAACCTTATTAATAGCTTCAACCCTCTTAGGATCTATTCTAATTCCCTCTTTTGAAACAATATGCCCCAAGAGCTTACCCTCTGTGACTACAAAATGACATTTATTTGGATTTAAACTAATACCATATTCAAGAGCTTTGATAAATACCTTTTCAAGATGTTGCACCTGATCTTCAACCTTCTTCGAGTAAGTAGTCAAGTCATCTTGATACACCACGATGATAATGTTAATCAAATCAGCAAATGCAACATCCATGGCTCTTTGGAAAGTCGCTCCAGCATTGGTGAGACCAAATAGCATTCTTATGTACACATATGTTCCCCAAGGAGTAGTGAATGATGCCTTGTATTGCTCAGATTCCTTGACTTTGACCTGATTGTATCCAAAAAACCCATCCATCATGGATAGCAGCTCACAACCTGTCACCTTATGTAATATTGCTTCCATGTTAGGTAGAGGATAATTATCCTTGAGAGAAGCCATGTTCAGATTTCTAAAGTCCACACATAATCTGATGTCACCATTTTTCTTTCTCATAGGAACCAGATTAGAAACCCACATTGAATGTTTGATTGGTTTGATAATTCCTCCATCTTTGAGCTTTGTCAGTTCTTCTTACATTTTAGGCTCCAATGTTGGATTTATAGGTCTTTGCTTCTATCTAAAAGGCTTAGCGTCTGGCTTCAGTGGTATTTCATGCTAAAATAAATCTTCCCTGTATGCTTTCAGATCTTCATATGACCAATCAAAAACATGTTTGTACTTTCTCAACAACTCTATCAGCATTCTTCTAATTGCGGGGCTGATCTTCTTTCCAATGTATACCTTTCTTGGTGCTATTTCAGTCCCCAAGTTAATCTCTTCAATACCTTCCTTTCTGACTGGTGTTTGCTTCATTAGAGATCTATCATTTCCATCATACACCCTTTCTAGTGCCACTAATCCTTTAGGAAGCTTGTTTGTTTTGAGCTATAAGATTTCCTTGCCAAACACAGCTTGTTTCCCATCTACTTCCTCAACAAAAGCATTGTAATCAATTTCCTAAGCTTCATATTGATCAATACAATTGAGGAATTTCAAAAGGTCAGTATCATCATTGAAGACCTGCCAATTATAAACATTATCAGGAACAACAGGCTTTGTCTTGAACTCAATCTGTGATACCCCAGCCAATGTGATATCATCCTTCTTTAGCACCACATTTGCTGAAAAATCAGCCATTATGTTCTTTGATCTATCAATCCACTCAATTGAGAATGCATCAAATAATTCAATGGTATCCCATACAACATTCCTATACTATTTTAATATTTTGTGTTTTACTGCATATTTTGATTTAATTTGTGAAACAACCAACTCAGAATCACCCAAAACAGCCAACAATTTAATCTTGTGTTTAACAGCTATGTTTAAGCTTGTCAATAAAGCTTCATATTCTACCAAATTTTTTGTACATTCAAATGCTAACAGAAAAGAATATTTAAAAGTAATACCTCTATGTGAAACAAATACAATCCCAGCTCCATTACCTTCTTGGTTGTAGGCTTCATCAAAATACATCTTCCAAACACCATTGCAATTCTGTGCAATATGTTTTTTGATTGGATCACTATTAATTAATTCTGGCTGAGCTGGTTCTATTTTAAAACTTCCCATATCAATATCACAAAAATAATTAATTTGATCCTATGGTACACATGCAACAAGCTAATTCATTCTTGGCTCTCTGTATAACTTCACATCTTGACCATTCACTGGAATAGTAGCATAAGACAAATCAAACTGGACATTTCCTCCAACTGTTACTATCCATTGTATTGAAAAAAGCATACCAAACTATGGAGGAGTGTCAATCACTGTGATATCTATATTATAAGCCACCTGTGGATAAGTAGCTAGCTTGACTTCAACATCTTTCATAATACCAACCACAGGAATAGGTTTGTTATCCATTGCATAACACTTGCCTCCAGTGATATCAACCCACATACCAAGTTGTTTCATAACTCCAATAGGCATTATGTTTATAGCAGCACCAAAATCTATCATGCAGTTCCTTAACAATTTTTTATTAACAAGCAACGTAGTAAAAAAGGGATCAACTTGAGGAGGAGTTGATAATATATCACTCAAGCAAACTTTAGAATTATTCATCTTCTCTTGCCTATTGATTGCTTTAATAGTTATTTCATTTTCAGCATTCACATGTTCTCCATTTGTTATCAATTGAATAGCAGTATCCCTATACTCTTTAATTTTCATCATCTCAAGAAGTGGAACAAACATTTTTACTTGGGACAATGCCTGAGTGAAATCAAAAGAGGAACTCTCCACTTTGGCAGTCTTCTTTAATTTTGGCACTTCTCTCTTGTTTTCTTCTTTTCTTTTTTACTGGACTGGTCAGGCATCTATATTTCTCTATTTAATTCCTTTACTTCCTCCTTTTGGCCTAGTTTCTGTTCAGTTTTATCATGCTGCTTATTCTCTGGCCTCTTTACAATTTCTTGTGTTGCCTTTTGATCTTTTATAAAAATTCACCTAGGAACCCCATCTTGCTCATTTATTTTTCTCTTTCTCAACTATAGCAACAGTGATCCTTTCTATTTCATCCTCAGTAAATCTCCTCACATTGCATTGAGCAGGCGCTGCAACAAGATGTGGCTCTGTGTAATCTTCATTAGAATCATAAAAAATATGTTGCCCAGCCATATGGACACTATACTTCTGATTGGAGACATCATATTCATAACCTTCATCCTCTGAAGATGAATTTCTTTCCTCAACATGGTGAAAAAAATTTGAAGTCAGATACACCTTGTGATCTTCTCCATCATTCTCCATCAACATTCCCTCTTCATGCATCCTTTGAGCTACAACACAATAGTCTGGAGAGTGTGGCTGATTACAAACTTCACAAAAGTAATTATTACTCACCATGTAAGTCCCTTTCTTGCTTAATGGATCTGGAGTTTCTTTATTTCTAGGCCTAGCTGCCATAGGTTTCCCATCTTTCCAATCTGTATTGTAAGGTATATCATGCAGCCTCGACCTTTTATTTCTATTCTCACTTCTATATGTATTCTCTTATTTGTACTGATAATTATTGTTTTATTGAGGAGGCCTCGGGTTGTCTCTTTTATTAGTTATACCAGCAGCCTTCCTATTGTTTTCAATTGTTAGTGCTATCTTCTATGCTTCAGCCAAATCTCTTGGGGATCTACTTCTTAGTTCATACCCAATCTTAGGATCAAATGCATTTAAATAAACACTCAGTGTAATGGAATCTGGCAACCTTGATCCAGGAGGTACTTTAGTATGCAACTTGTTGAATTTTCTATTGAAATCATAGATTGAATCATTCTAATTTTTTTGAATTCTCATTAATTCATGAAGAGCCTCATCTGGAGCATTTTGATTCCCATATTTCTCTAAGAGTTTGTCTTGAACTGCTTGGAGAGAATTAA
>VDFB02167009.1:0-17451 GCA_007258455.2 Sequoia sempervirens
TTTAAAGATGAATGTCCTTTTGGGTTTTCAACCACAATAGAGTCACACATATACCTTTTGAAACATGTTCAATAGAAACATTTCTAGATCTAAAAATTCCTTAGTATCTGAACCAAATGTTCATATTTCACCAATTCTCAACTTTGATAGTCTACAACTAGAGATTCAAAGTCTCCCCAACAAAGTCACCTTTTTTGTTGGTGTTTTTTCCAGCAGAACCAAAATAATCTTTAAGAAGTAGCCAACTCCTATGATGAAGAACTACTAGGTTAGTGGCCAACACAACAAGCATAGGATATTAAGGTCCGTACTCTTTCACTTCAGGCTCTGTGAAACCTAGGAGGGTAATCCCAATTGTGTTTCCATGCACAATATAATTAATTAGTAACACATTTATACACAGATTGATACCTATTTATGGAAAATAAAATCAACTTCACTGAAGATTCGCAAGATTTTCAAGTGAATGATTAGCTATCTTCTGGGAATTGGGGATAGTTCCACTTCTACTACCCTTGGAAAAATATTTTTTTATTGACTATTCTCTTCTCATAAGTCTAGAGCTAGGAACACTATTTGTTCATCCTATGCAAGATTTTCTAACAAAATGACCAATGTCTCATCAATTGGAGCAACAGAGTCAAGTACACAAGGGGATAAATAATTTACAAATTACTCACTTAAGGAAGAAATGGACTATCTTCATATTGCTTTGCATTTATGAAAACTTACTATGCAAGAAACATTTACTTCTTATAAATCCTAAGCCATTCCTTACAAATTTTATAACCCTATTTAAGCATTTTAATTAGTTCTTTGAATTAAAGCTGAAAACAAAGTAATACATTCAAATGAAATGTTTGAAGACAAATGATAACACCATTAGTATTTCTCATTCATAACTTCATAAGGAACATACATAGGAGAGTATCGACTTCTAGACTGATATTTGTTTTGATATTAGTAATTTATATAAAAATCATTTAATATCATTACATTTAAATGACTTCTTATTCAAGACAAACTACTAGCCTATTTCAATATTCTATTCTAAGTGCCTTTCCTAAATTTAGCTTTCACCTAGAACCCTATTGAGACTTCAGAATTCGACTCCTTTAATAAGCCTTGAAATCCCTTTTATAAAATAAGGGAGCAACAAGCATCAGGCTTAATTACATTTACATTTCATTTCATTTGTACCAGAATTCAAGATATTCTTAGTTTGTTACATTCAATCATATGAGGAAAATGGTAGAGTAAAAGACCAAATTCCATATTCCTTGAATGAAGACACACTAACTCCTCGAAAAGTAGAGTTTTTTGTAACCGTGTTGAATCCTCATCCTTGTTGACCAAAGAAGATTCTCCAATAGCAGCTCCAACACAAACTTGTATATTGTCTAAAAAGACTATATGCCCTGCCAAGGTTAACTAGTCTGGAACTTCTCCTACACACCAGCCTGAAAACATTCCAACTCGACACATGAAACAAGAAATCACATAAGTGATGAATAGGATAATCTTAACAAAAAGGGCATGGTTTCATCAAAAACAAAAATAGGGTGCAATCATCACTCTGAGTCATTGACCTCAGAGGATACTCACCCATGTTTTGCTCGTGGTGGAACTAGAGAAAATATCACCACCTTCTTGTCAGAATTTTCCAATAGTACCAAGGAGAGGGGATAATAATCACCCTCTAGATCAATGTCACCCTCACTATCTAAAGGGTTGTTACAAACCTCACGTGGAGAATTGCATGCCTTTAGATAGGCCTTACAATGCTCATTCTTTCTCCTTGCCTTCTTTTTATATTTCACCATCCTCTTCTCTATGTGTTTGAATAATTCTTCTAAAACTATCTGCTCTTATGGATGGTAATTTTATTTGGTACTATACTCCTTGAATTTCCTGAATCCTATTCTTCCTTTAGGCATATCACGAGCTCCATGGATTCCACTTTCATTCTCAAGACATTCCTTAGACTCAAATAAAATCAACTTCTCCAACTCCCCAACCATCATGGTAGGCCTACTTTCCTAGAATGTCTACACACTTCTCAGGAGAATTCAATTCCCATGAACTTATTTATTAGCCCTCAACCATCATTCATTGCAAAATGAATTATGACAAAGAAGATCAATCAAGAAATTTTCATTAAATAGGCAATCTGAAGCATGCAAGATTAATGACTTGAAAACTCCTCATGCGAGCAAGTTGATAACTTACAACTCAATATTGAATCTAAGTCATTGATTTTAAAGCACTTAAACCTTCATCCATGGTGATATGAGCCTTTTTTTAATGTCCTTAGCAACTTGCTCATAGAAAACAATGATGTCAACTTAAGTGTTGTGTTCTGTTAATCAACATGTATCGCCAACCTAATCCACTCTTTCATTAATATCGGCGAAATACATAAGACCATTTTTTCTTAGAGAGATACTTTCTCTATACACTTCATCACTTCATTTATGATCCTCCCAAAATTTTGATAAAATTATTTATGTGATGATCCTTAGTCCATTGGATTATCCTGCTTTAAAACTTTATCAACAATTCCTCAATCCTCTCTCTACTTTCTTTTTTGCTTTATGCTAAATCCTCAGGATTTTTCCACATTTCCATTTTCATGTAGTAATCATCGCTTATCACTAATTTACTTTATCATTTCCCCATTCTACCAGTGATGTAAACATCCTTGTGATAATCTTCAGCCCTTGGTTATGCGGCTTGACCTTTGGTCACATTCATCCTTCTATCGCACATCACTAATTCAAACCTTGCGTCGAGGGTCCCATCTGTGAGGGTTGATGTTGTGGAAGCACCAAATTTAGACATGTACAACCTGCATAAAAAAGATGGCACAAAAGACATTGATCATAGGATCATATCTCATTAGTGATAGAAAAACCGTTTAGAGGACACCCATCGCTTATCGCTAATTCAGAACTCAAGTTCTAAAAAAAATCTGTGATGAGTGATGAAGTTATTACATAAGGTATTTGTTCATCGCTAATTCTCCTCATATATTTTGTGAGCAATTAGCGATGAGAATATTTACAACATTTGTAAGGTCCATTGTGTATCATTGATGTGAGACTTTATATTCAAAACATATTTGTGATCACGTGATATACAAGAAATTACATGACATCGGTCATCAATTTTAAAAGTTTATCTTTTTATGGCCATCTGTGATGAGTGATAAGAACATAAGACCAAGGCATCGCTCATCGCTATTACAAATTTGAAGGCTTAAAAACCATTAGTGACGAGTGATATTAAAGGAAAACATCAGTCCATCACTCGTTGCTAATTCAAGGTGTAAACCTATGAATAAATCACTGATGAGCGATACAACTAGGAGGGCCATCAGAGCTTAAGTGGAAATTTTAAGCACGTGTTCATCAGTTGTTCTAAAAGAGGGGACTTCTCTAGGATGAAATGAGAATAATAGAATCAAGGTTGTCCAAATGATGTAACACAAAGAATTCAAAGATCAAAAGGTCCTTACTCAACCTTATAAAATATAAAGGTTTCAACCTAGGCTTGAAGAACCGATTACCAAGTGACAATGAATGACCCAAAATATATTAAAATAACTGGCCACGAGAAATAGGGAGTCAATGGCAAGATAGAACCCTGTAAGCACTTGTAGATAGAAACCATTTACTCAGATGCAATAAGGGTTTAAGATGGAATAGTGAAATTTTTGAGGGTTCCATCAAGAATAAGACTTGACGCATAAGAATCAGTATGATGGGACTTAATGCAACAAAAATTAAATCAATTATTCTTCAAACGGTAAAGAATATCATAACAAACAACTGAATCTAACTATACCAAATCTAAAATAGATACTTTGGACCTCGCTAGTCCCCAACAATCGCCAATCTGTTGGTTATTTTTTGAAAACCAAATTGATCTCTAGAAATACCTATGGAATTTTCCATTTCCAATAATCAATACTCTAAATGGATTGGAAAATGAAAAAATAGAAGCTGCAAGACTTCTATTCCTACTCTTTAGGCTCTGTGAAACCCAGGAGGGTGATCCCATAATGTATATTCAAGATTTCACATAGTTATAACTAAATACACTATAAATAACATATACTTCTCATAAAACTACTCAACATAATGCATCAAATAAGTTGGTAACTCATAAATCAATGTCCTATAAATGGAGTATGAGAAGGTGGAACTTCAATGAAAGACAACTATAGTGATAACCATGAAATTGGTATTAGTTTGTATTGTAGTTGTTATACTATTATCAAAATTAAATACATAACACTGAACTCCAAAAGAAACTTAAGACGAAAAAATCTAAAACATGCTTAGTATTATCCTAACAATTTCACAGTGTTAACTCAATTTTTCAACTCACCCCTGCTTCCAACCCTAAATTCTTTCTTATAGAGATGAAAGAGAAAAACAAGCTTCAAGCCAAAAAGAACACATGTCAAAATTTTATTGGACCATTGCAACAATATTTCCTTTTCAATTACACTTGAGTCTTCAAGTGGTGAAAATAAACATGAGGAAAAATTGACCTCAACTTGTAGAAAACAGGTCCCACCTCAAAAAGGCATCATTTGCTTGTTACAACAACTTCAAAATATTCCACATGCACTCAAAAAATGCCAACCGTGGGAGAACCAAACAACAAAACTTATGAAGAAAGATAAGGAAAGCAGATAAAAATTCAAAATTCTTTTATCCATATTAGCACCACGTGCTACCTATTTCAAATTGAGGAGACAACAATATTTCACAACATTTTATCAAAAGCCTAATCTGTATTATAATTAGGCTATAGATTATTCTTCTCATATCCATTATTTACCTTGTTCATTATCAATCCCTACACAAATTCATTATGTGTATTTTTCCAACCAAGTGTTATACTCTTCATTACTTGTCCATTTTACATTCAATAAACCTTGCACTTTAGTACTGTACTGAGAGTATCTAACATCAATTAAGACCCTGGCCTCTTTAACAAAAATGTCCATCTTTTTTTCAATCTCCACCATTGTATCAATATTTAGATTTAGTAGGATGTAGTCAGTGACAATCAATGCCATCATAGCTACTGCAAGCATCCCTCACAAATCTTTCTTCTAGGTTTCAAATGGCTACAACTCACCATTTGGACTAACTATCCAAGGCATACCATGTTCCTCCATCTCTTTAAATATTTTCAGCTTACTTTGGAGTTGTACACTTAACTTTCTATGGAAATTAGTTATCTCATTAACTGATTCAATGATTTGCAAGATTTGAGGAATATTAGTAGGTGCCTGAGGATCCTGCTTCATTCTAGGCATCATTTTTATTAAGGCACTCACCCTAGTAATACCATTATTGCATTCATTATTGAAGGCCTCTTGTACCTATAGATACTTTTTATTTACTTCATGAATATTCTTGTAAGCAACCAAAACATCATCATCCTTGTTGACCAACTTGGTCTCCCTATGCTTCAATACATGCTCAAAATTTTCATTTGCCACCTTAACAGTTTCAAGCTTGGCCTTCTTGACATTTTATTTCTCAACATTCAACTGATCATTCAAATCTTTAATTTTCAAGGCCAAGGTCTCCCTATCCTATGTAGAAAAATTCAAGGAAGAAGAGGATGGAAGGGCTATTGTCTTATTTGACTGAGTAGCTTGAATAGTGTCCCTCATCTTATTTATCTCATCCAAGGCCTTATTATACTCCTTCACTAAAGTATCATACTTTTTCTGAGAAATATGTGTAGTATCCACACTAAGCATTGTAGCATGAACAGTTAACTCAAATACTTGGATAGGAGTTATATCTTTAGCTCTTTTTACCACTAAGGAACCAATAAATTCTTCAATAGGCCTAGCAACATTATTTTTACTAGTATTAGGTGCCATAGACCAAATTGCAAGAGTATGCAACTTTGGACTATATCCAGATCCAAACACCTTATCCTCAAACTCTCCTCAAATATTGAAGCTTGAGGGTCTCTTCTTACTACATCATATGCTATAGCAGTAGTGATAGTAATTCCTAGTAATAACATGATTCCACTATCTGTGTCAATTTTCTTAGCCTCAGTGGGAGTAATAGCTGCATTTTAGCATTGATCTTTTCCTCTAATTTCTCAACTTCCTCCTAATGAGAAGGTTTAGCATTAGCTCAATCTAATTCAAGTCTCTCCTTTATCTCTTTACTCCACTATTGAATCACAAATTCATGAAACTCTTTGGACTGCACAAATTTATCATTAGTAAGGAATTCATCACATTCCCTAATCTTGGGATCATCATCACTTCCTTTATCATATTGCCATTTGACAATTTTGTCAGGGCGAATATCTGAAATATCAGTTTCCTCAATATGAGGAAGAGGGAATTTCTGCTCCACCTCCCCATTCCCTAGAGCATACTCTTCCTTTTGTTCCTCCCTAACTTCTTGAACATTTGCAGGCTGCTCTAGGATATCCATAGCTTGTTGTTGTTCTAGGAGAACCTGTGCTTGATCAGCATCCTCCTTCAACTTTTCCTTAAAATCGGCACTCTAATAATCCCTTAGCATAGTTAAAGCTCTTTCAAGAGGCTCTACAAATTTTACATTATATGGACTTATATAAAAGGCATTCCTCTTTTTGATACTTTCTTCAATGTTCATTATAGTTGTTCATTCCTTCTTTCTAGTCATAATAGCCTCATCACTTGTCAATTTCCTTAATACATCATCTTTGTATAAGAAATCATAGCATATCAATTTTAAGTTTTTCTCTCTTCTTCTTCCTCCCACAAAACCTTCTGGATCAAAAATACTAATCTCATTAAAAGGCATTCTAAGGTTATTCACCATGATCCCAAACTTTTCATACCCCTCAGGGGCAGTGACTGTAAAATAAGAAAAAGCACATTGAGGATTTACCACAGTACCCTTCCTAGGCTTTTTGAACATCTCATTATCCATAACATCAATCTGCCACATGAGTTCCATAAATGCCAATCTGTGTGAGACATACAGGGGAAAAATGTGGTGCCACTTTAGCCCCATAGGATTTGATCAAAGTATATTTTGAATGAAGAAACCAATCTTCCCAATTATGTGTTTCTCTAGATCCTCATGTATCTTTTGGGCGCATGATAATATCCGATTTCTGGAGAAAGCCTTTGAATAGGTGCTACAACCAATGCTTCTAGGATACCATATCTTATAACATTAGAAAACAATATATAATTGGAATTGAAACAATCCTGATCCCATATGTGTGTCCACATTTGTACTAGTAAAACATTATTTTCATTGTCCCTAAGTCTCAAATCCAACTTCCTTTTCTAGTAATAATCACCCTCCCATAAGAGCATATGCATTAGTAGAGAATAATGAGGGAAATGTAAAGAGAGAACCTCCTTCAAATTGAGGAAATCCTCATGCATCTAATCAACAACATAGTTGGCATAATAAAAACCATTGTTCTGATTATGACCCAGTATATCCTTACCTCAAAATCTTGAGCTAACACTTGATTCAGGCAATAATAAGTGTTCTTGAAATGATCCACAAACTCTTCACACTCAAGAGGCTCAGCATCCTTAGCGGTGAATTTCTCCTTGATCTTTCTATGTCAAACAAGTAGTCTCTCTCTATATGCAAACTTTTTTTTCTCATATTCAACATAAAGCTCAATACGCCTAAACATTACAGTATAATTGAGATTTAACCCAAATACATTTATCATCTTGTCCTTTGTCACTTCTAGGATTGCATCACCATTTCCACTCCTGATTGTTTTGTCAATGGGATTATAGTTCCTAGTCAGTTCCATCATGAATTCCACATCTAAAAACACATTCGACACCACCAACTTTCCAAGGTTCAGCCCCCATAAGTAACATGCAGGCTTACTAGAATACCGCTGATTAAAAGAATACTGGAACAATTTCCACCCACTCTGGGGATATGGCTTTTCACCATTTAACGTTCACTATCAATTAACCTGGTGGTCACAACTTGACTAGTAGGTATTTTTCCAATTCATGACCTTCCTTCCTTTATGTCTCTAGAGGCCTCTTGCATAAACATTTTCGTTTCCTTTTTTGCACTTTTGAACCTAGTAGAAATTGCAAGAGTACTTGGTGAAGGGTTAGATACTGCAAGTGGTTTCAACATAACCTCATCTGAAACATCTTGAGTTTTGAGTCATTTAACCCTCTCTTTTTTTGGTTTCCTCTCTGACCTAATACTAGATTCATTGGGCTCTGGATCACTCATGTTTGCAATGCAAGAGAACTAGGGTAAATAATTTCTTATAGTTGAAAATAAACCCTTTACAATTATGAGAACACAAGTCACTACTTTCAATACCAAAATATCTCCCCAAACTTTAGGTCCAACACTTATCACTAAATTGAAGCTATCAGTAATGGACAAGTAGACAATCTTCCCAATTTCCTATCATCCTTCTAAGGTATTTCACCTTAATATTTGAGCTAGAAAGAGATATATAGTTTTCTTACCCGGGTGAATATTTTTCCACACTTGCTGCTATATTTTTTGGAGCTTCCCACACAATTTCCTCAACTTCTGGTATCCTTTCTACTTTCTAGAAAATCCAAATGCATGAACAACCGGGTATCTACTTTCTTTTATGGCTAAGAGATGAGAATGCCACCATTAATGCTTGATAGTAAGTTCACTCGAGCGTGCTGACAATTAGTCATTCATGCTCAAACCCTAACCATTGATCACTCTTTTTTAAAACTATATCAATGGTTGTCAATTTGCCTCACTACTTTCTTCCTTTCTTTATATGAGGTATTCAAGATTTTTCCATGTTGCTTCTTCATCCAATTAGTTGTTGCTTATCGTTGATATACCTCATCCTTGACCAGCTCCATCAATGATGCAAGCATTCATGAGATGAAATCTCAACCCTTGGATTTGTGGCTCATCCTTAATCATGATCATTTTCCCATTGCACATCACTAAATAAAACATCACACCTTGGATTTGATTAGCAATGGGAGATATAGTGAAGAGATCATATTAGGACATGTACACCTACATAAAAATCAGTGGTACTAAAGACATCGCAGATAAGATTTATTCAGATTAACGAATGAAACTTTAAATAGAGAACTTCATCGCTCACTACTAAATTTGACACCATTTTCCAATGGCCATTTGTCGGTCACTCAACAAATCTTTGTCGAAATAGCAACAAAATGGCGAAAATATTTCCATTGCTATTTTTTCGTCGAACATCCAATGACGAATTAAACGTCGAACTAACGGTGAAGAATCATTAGTCAACTGCATCGTGAAATACTCCAACATTTGTCAGATTATTGACAAAAAACTTTGTGTATCCACCGATGAATTACAGCAGAGGTTCGTCACTAGTTCGACAAAATGGGCAAGGAGTAGTGTCGAAACAACACCAAACTTTCATCAAATGTGCGATGAAATATTCAAGTAGTAGTATCGAAACAACACCAAAATTTCATCGATGTTGCGACGAAATTAGCAAGGAGTAGCGTCGAAAGAACACAAAAATTTCATCGCAAGTGCAATGAAATGGGCAAGGACTAGTGTCGTAGCAATGCCGAAAGCTAGTCGAAATTGTGACAAAATGGGCAAGGAATTATGACAAAATCTTTGTCGCAACTATAGCAACTTCGTCGAGCCTTTCTATTGATTCGTCGGTGGTTTTCGTCAAAATTGTGACAAAGCATCTATTTTTTTTTAAAAATATTTATGGAAATGTGCTATTGCGGAGACTGATGACTAATCATACATATAGACTGCATATTGGTTTGATGCTTCAAATGATGCATTTCTTATATTGAAAAGTGCATTACCTTATCAAGCTTCTCTTTGTTTTGAGAATAGTTTAATATTCTCTACTTAACAGGGCCAACCACGTGATGGTTGAAGCTCATTGGCACCTCCCCCCCTCACATCACTCTCAATTCCCCATACCCAAATCATATAACATTAATCATTGATTCATCCATTAATAACATATAACATTCATTCATTCATCCATTAATAACATATAACATTCATTCATGCATTAATAACATATAACATTCATTCATTAACATATAACATTCATTAATTAACATATTCACATTCATTCATTAACATATAATATTTATTCTTTTAGTTTTTTACATATTATCAAAAATATGGTTGTCATGATATGATTACAATCACTTCTTTTTTTGTTTCTTTTTGAAAGCTACATAAAGTTGAAGTGGATTATTGTTTTCTAAATCAATATATGTCCCCCCTTTAGTTGTTCTACCCTTTTCTTGTGATCTTAATGTATGTGTAGTCATCTGCTCATGACGTGGACATTGCTTCAAGGGGGATCTGCTACAATAAGAAAGAAATGTTAAATTGATATGTTTTATTATTATTCTTACAAGTATTTCATTAATTAAAAGAACATTGGAGTGGTTCTCTTTACCTGATGGGTCCACATCATGTTCCTAAACTTTTGTTATAGACTCATGCTCAACATGTTGAACACCCTCTAAATCCTAATCTGTAGTTGAAACATGAAAGGTTATATTAATTAATACACCAATTGAAATTAAATATGTTTAAGAGAACATGAGGGTGGTCCTCTTTACTTGATGGGGCCACATCATGTTCCTAATCTTCTCTAGCCTGATCATGCTCAACACATTGATCATGGTCTACATGCTCTAAAGTTGAAACACAAAAGGTTACATTAATTAATACACCAATTGAAATTAAAAATGTTTAAAAGAACTTTAGAGTGGTCCTCTTTACCTGATGGGGCCACATCATATTCCTGATCTTCTCTATTGATCATGCTCAACATGTTGATCACACTCTACATGCTCTAAAGTATTGGGATGTACACCATGACCTTCATCTACACATTCTACTCCACCCTCACTAGGTTGCATTCCAATGTCATGTGTAGTATTATCATTGCTTGAATGTTTAAAACAAATAGGCATGTAATTACTTTATGGTGGAAATTAATATTGAATAGATTGCACAATTATTCAATTTTAAATAAACTTTATTGAGTTTATTTACCTATGTGTCTGATGCAATGGAAGATTGTGTTTGCCTAGTCAAGACTCTTAGGTGTTCAGCCATGGCTCCATAGCCTTGCTGGAAGGAAATCTTCAGGTCCTCTTCTCTGGGAACTCTATTGAATTCAAAGCCCTAAATTTTTGCAGAAGATCATGAATTTTGTTTCTATGGTGTGATAAAACCAATCTTTTTTTCAATTTATTGTAATTTGGATGCAATATTTCATTTATTGATACTTACAATTCGTGCAGCTAATTTCATATAACCACCAGAGCCAAGTTTGTGTTGCCCATGCTTTTCTAGTCTTGCCTTTGTTGCCTTCGATGTGTTGGGCAGCCTATGAAAAGTTTGAAATATGTTAGATTATGTAAAAAGAAAGAGTAATCAGTATATAATTGCATTATTGATAGTATCACACGTAGCATACTACTTTTTTTAAAAAAATTAATGGCATTTTCATAGCATACAGACATTAAGAGCATATAAAATACAAAGTTCAATCCATGAATTGTAGAAAATAGATTTTTGTTGGTTATATTCATATTTTTGATTACATTGCACAAAACATACTACAACTACATAAATATTAGATGGTGACAGTTGTCTATGCTACCACATTTTTCATACATGTTTACCAAAGCATTTTATCAAATAGTTCATTTCCTTGCTGCTATGGCTAAAAGCCTAAAGCAGGTGCTTTGAACAAGCTATGGATGCTTGGAAAAAATCTATCAAAGCATAATAGTAAGCAATAATAGCATAGACAAAGGCGGTGAACTATTTCAAAAAATGCCTCAAATAAATGTGGTCTCATGGTGATGGAATGCCATGACAATCCATAAAATTTGCTTGTCATGGCATTCGTTCATGGCATTCCATCACCATGAGACCACATTTTTTGAAGCATTTTTACAAATAGTTCACTACCTTTTTCTATGCTACTACATTTTCATACATGTCTACCAAAGAATTTTATCAAATAGTTCAACGCCTTCATGCTATGGCTAAAAAGTAAAACTCAAATAGGTGCTTTCGAACAAGCTATGGATGCTTGGAAAAAATCTACCAAAGCATAATAGTAAGCAATAACATAGACAAGGCAATGAATTGTTTGAAAAAATGCCTAAAAGAAATGCAATCTCACGGTGATGGAATACCATGACAATCCATAGCAATTTTCTTGTCATGGCATTCGTCATGGCATTCCATCACCATGAGACTACATTTCTTTGAGACATTTTTTTCGTGGTTCCTTGCCTTGTCTATGCTACTACATTTTTCATACATGTCTACCAAAGCATTTTTATCAAAAGGTTCATTGCCTTGCTGCTATGGCTAAAAGCCTAAAACATGTGCTTTCAAACAAGCAATGGATGCTTGGAAAAAATCTATCAAAGCATAATAGTAAGCAACAATGGTTTTTTTTTTTTACGAAAATCAACTCAATTTTATTCACGTTTTTTTGCTTTTTAAGTTTTTTAATTTTGTTTGAAACGGAAAAAATCATTCACCAAAAAGTCAATGATTTTTCAAAAAATCAAGGAAAAAATCGTACAGCCTGTAGTTTTTTTAAAAATCGTGATTAATTGGGATTTTTTGCAGATTTATGCTTCTATATCACATACCTTCCTTGGCCTTGTGGTGTCTTTCCTTTTTTCTTTTCAGCCTTCTCCTTTCCATCGGACACCAGGTCCTTCTACTCCCTCTCTGGAATCATGAGGGAATGCTTGTACTTTTTTTTCTTCTCTAAATGTGACCTATATTGGTCCCTCACATACTTTAGATAGGTACTAGCTTTCTTAAGGACATTGTTTCGGTTGAATGTTTTATCACCGAACAACACAACTAAACAGTTAATGAGCTCATCTTTTAAATCTTCATTTTGGGCATTCCACTGTGTATGTATGGCGGGCCCGAAGAGCTCCAATGTAATATCACTTAGATGTTTATAAAAAAACATCATTTCCTGCAAAATGATCATGGGATAAATAGTCTAAAAAGAACAATCAATAAGTAAATTTCAATTGGATTATATAGAATAATAATTAAAGCATTTTAAAGTACCTGGGACCTTCTCTATCTTTATGGGAACAAAATCCTCGGTCACCGCAAGTGTGACCATAAATGTTCTCATACTAGTAATATGGGAAGATCCAGGAAATGCTACTAAAACATCACCAGTACTAGTGGCCTCTACATCCCTAGGTACATGTCCTAACGCATGTTCTGGTATGTGTTTGCTGCCAAAGGATGCGTTAACCAATGCCTGCATGGTTTGTGTTTTTGACATTTCAGATGACAATATAGGCATGGATGATGGGGTCAGATAATGTGATGTATGCATAGGAAGATTAGGATGGACACTTGTACCAACCCTTACTCCTCAGGAAGCACTTGCAGTACCTTGATCATGGCTAGCAGCATCATGAGGAGGCAAATAACCCTATAAAAATAACACATATTTTAGTTCATGACATAAAAGAGTACAAAATATAAAACCATGAATGAACTTATGTTATAATTAAAGACCTCATGATAGCTTACTTGCAAGTTTTGTAATCTCTCATGGTCACTTTAACCCTCTCTCTTATCTCATCTAATTGAGGCATTTTGAACATCAAGCTGAGTCATTTCTTCATTTGCATTTTCATGAGCTGCTATTGTATAGGGTTTGAATAAAACATGTCATCATCGAGGAAAATATTATTTGCACCTCACTATGGATGCTCTCCTCTACTCTGCGAGGTGCCTTTCCCCGATTAATTGGCTGCAACAAGAATATTAAAAACATTATCAAAAATTAAATCAAAAAAACTTATGAAAAAACATAATAATAAAACATTTTGCTCGTATCTAATTTGTACAATTACAATGAGGTAAACCTGTTGGGTAGAAGCGCCTGAAGATACATTGTGATCTATGCTCTAGGCCAAAGCCTTCTCCGTAGGATCAATGTCCCGTGACAAAAATTAAATAAAAAACATTACCAAAATGAAACCAATAGACTTATGAAAAAAACATAAGAATAAAATGGTATATTGGAGTCATTAATTGGAGGTTGGGTAAAATGGTACATAGTATGTACCACCCCCATAGTAACTGTGTTTGTAACTAAGTGATTCAAATTGTAATCGATTAGCAACTCTTCCCCTACAGTTATTGATTTTATCACACACACGAATACATGGTTTCCCTCGTGTGCCTCGAATATGCAATTGGGTTTCTTATTTGTTGACCCAGGTCGTGTACTATTCATAAACCCTGTAATATTTCATGATGCTTTTGGCCTTCCATAAATGTACATAACCACTCCTTTATTCTGATCCTTATCTTTTAGTTGTATATAATTTGCTGACAATGCATACCTATGCATACTTCATGTATATCAAACCAGTTGCATCCAATGTTTGTAACTGTAACAGGGTCCAACATACTTCATCAATTCAGTAACTTTTGTCGTAACAAACCTTTATGCCATCCATGTAAAATAGGCCCAAACCATGTAATGACAATTCTACTATGCGATATATCCTCTCGTTGACACAAAAATTAGTGTTTATTGGAGGAAGTTCCTTGGGTACCCATTGTTTTCGTAGGTGTTTGTACCTCAAGGGCACCTCAACGTCACCTATGCTCTCATCATCATAAGAACATGACCCCCCTTCAGCAAGAAAAAATTCCATGCGTTTACATAATTTTCTTCTAACCTTTTGACCTCTAGTTGATCTCCCTCTTTTAGATGTATACTACATGTCTCGCTTTCCTCTTCTCTTCCTGAATTTCCCTCACTTGAGGAAGACAGATCTGACAAATACCTATTTGGTGGTACCTGCACTCGTAAGGATGTTGGATGAAGTTTTTTCATGGTGATGTGATCCCAAGGTGACATTATGATTAATCTATCATTTCATCGCTAGAATTTCACAGGTTATAAGGTAATCAAGTCTTGATAAGATTTGCAAGCTATTGTTACTACCATCCAAATGTGTCATCACAAATCAAATCCTACATAAATGTTTTAACTCCAAACTTTTAACAAGTGTTAAAATGTGACTATGGTCCTGGAGTTACACAACCAAGGCCTCAAATGTATTCTCTAATTGTAATCAAAGGACTTTTCTCGCTTCATTCAAGTAAATAAAATTGAAGGGAAACACCACCAAGTGGTTTATTAGACACCTAAATGACTAAAAATAGAAGCAAATTAACATTTAATTTCCATATGTCTAATTGGTTAGGGTAGAGAGTGTGTACTAGGCACAGTTAAGTCATCATAGTTTATGCTTTGGCAATAATTTTTTTTTTAAGTCATATTAAATCTTCCTATGTCTAATTGCTAGAAATTTTTGGTATGTTTTAAGGTAGGATGATTGATGAAAGAGCCCAAAGACTAGCCTTTTCTCCATGGTATCCAGGTACACATAGCAACGGTCTTCTCTTATATGGTTGGACATGATTTAAAGAACTTAACTAGGAATTATTCATTTAACCTAAGGTTTTCTCATAATGCCATCATTGGAAAAGTATGATCAAAATTTTCTATTATGAAGAATTGGTCTATGTTCCTCTAGTAATCACTATAAATGTTTGTAAGGATAAAATGACTAATTACATCAAGTAGGAGAGAATCAACTTTGATTTCTTCAAAGATTATATTCCTCTATTCATAATTTTTAAGGGTTGTGTGTGGAGGAGGTTATCACTACCAAGAAGGGAGGAGACCTTTCCTTGTATTCTTTTATAATTTTCATTATTCTTATTTATTTTACACCTACATTTCCAAATACACATACATATGCATTTACTATTTTTTATTTATTTCTCATGTAGGTTAATAGTTTGATCGATTTCATATTATATGTGTTGAAGAATTTAGAATTTCAGTTACATTAATTTATGGATATGTTGTATCTATAACACTACAAAACCATATGCTCTTTGCATTTATACTTGCATTTAGAAATACACATTTATATACATAGATATAGATTTCTTTAATCATATGTTGTATTTATTGTTCTGGGTGAGCATCCAGTAATTTCATTTACATTTACATTTAAAAATACATATACATACATATGTGTGTGTGTGTGTGTCTATCAGTTATATTCAGTGTTTAGAAACAACCCATTAGGTCTTCACATGGATAAAAATTCATAAAATCAGATCTCCCATACATGTTTTGTTGAAACCTACACCCTATTCATGCATCCTACAATTACAATAGCATCCACAGGGCCTCTTACACAAGCTACAGTAATCACAAAAAGTGTAAGAGCCGCTTTATATCATGTTTGGACTATAAAACCCTGAAAATAGGGTAACTCAAATTATGATTTGTTGGTGAGATGTATGGACAAAATCACTAGCACCAGATCATTCTTGGAGTCTTTTGAAAGAGAAGTGAATCAGGTGGTAGTTAAGTACAAACCTTATAGTGTCAAGGTGAATGAGGTGATCAATTTTTATTGGCCAACTGATGAAGAGTACAAGGTAGTCCAATTGGCTAGTCACACGTGCTTTCTGGCCCGATGCTTGTTTGCTCCCCCTTTTTCTATAAGAAGGATTTCAAGGCCATAAGTACGGGTTAGCAAGTTAGATATTTTTGGTCAAGTCTAGATGAAGTTGCAAAGCAAATTGTAAAGACTGATGGTTTTAGGGAAAATGCAATTTAGGTTTTGAGTCATTCTATAGTAGGTTTTGAATTCATGGGGATTTGATGTTTTATGATAGTACTAGCATTTGAATTGATATGATTAATTCAAACTCATGTCTCTCCATTGTACAAGCATATCTAAATTTTGAATAAAATGATCAAGGGTTGTTTTGTTCATCTCACTATTGTGGTGTGTATGATTCTTGTTATAGGTTTAATTCAAGGAATTAATTAAAATGCTTGAATGGGATTGTAGGTGGATATGTTCTATATAAGCTATTTTATTTTTTCTGTCTTATCTTATACCATTTTACAAGAATGGGGGTGCCAATGTATGAGAAGATCTTTGGAAACTAGGCATGAAAATTGAAGGTTAAAGAGAATAGGGGTGCCAAAATTACAATACTCATTGCCCCTTGGTTGTCGATTTTCCATGAGTGCCCTCAACCTCATCCTCGGTGATGGTATTGACCTTGTTTTCACTCCTCCAAAATCTTCCTCGACGCTGATATTGACCTTGTTTTCACTCCTCCAAACTCTTCGTAGGCGTTGGTATTGACCTTGTTTTAACTCCAAACTCTTCCTTAGTGCTGGTATTGACCTTGTTTTCACTCCTCTAAACTCTTCCTCGGCACTGGCATTGACCTTGTTTTCACTACTCCAAACTATTCCTCGACGCTGGCATTGACCTTTCACTTCTCCAATTTGACAAGC
>VDFB02167010.1:0-22494 GCA_007258455.2 Sequoia sempervirens
GAGTCCTGAAAATGGCCATGGAGGGGCTGGGTTCTGGTGGTTGGGTTGTCAAGGCTCCACGGATGTTCAAAATGGCCAAGGAGGAACAAAGTCCTAGAAACGGCCATGGAGGGGCTAGGTTCTGGAGGTCGGGTCCTTAGGGGTCCATGGATGTTCAAATGGATGTTCAAAATGACCGAGGAGGGACAAAGTCCCAGAAATGGCCACGGAGGGACAAAGTCCCAGAAACGGCCACAGAGGGGCTGGGTTCCGAAGGCTGGGTCACCGGAGGTCCATGAATGTTCAAAACGGCCACGGAGGGATGAAGTCTTGCAAACAGCCATGGAGGGGCTGGGTTCTGGAGGCTAGGTTTTCGGGGCTCCATGGATGTTCAAAATTGTCATGGAGGGATCGAGTCCCAGAAATGGCCACAGAGTGGCCGAGTTCTGGAGGCTGGGTCGCCGAGGCTCCACGGATGTCCAAAACAGCCAAAGAGGGACGAAGTTCTGGAAGGAAATTCTTGAAACCACCAAAACTTAACGAAACATTAGCAATTCACTTAGGCACTACAAAAACATCCCAAATCCACAAGAAACTTGTCCCCAAAGTCAAAAATGTAGAAAGCAGACTGGCGAGGGTTCATGGAAGTTCAAAATAGCCGCGGAGGGACAAAGTTCGAAAAGGAAATTTCCAAAACCCCTGAAACTTAACAAAACCTTGGCAGTTCACTTAGGCACCACAAAAACATCCTAAATCCACAAGAAACTTGTCCCCAAAGTAAAAAATGTAGAAAAAAGTGAATCAAGTGATCAGGGACCAAGTCAGTAGGAACAAGACAAAAGGCAGAAAAGGGATGGGGGACTTTGTTTCTCCCCGAACTTGAATACCCCAAGTAGGTGACTTTGGTTAGGGGGATTTTATTGTTTGAAGGCACATGACCAATTTGGGTTTGGAAAATGGGGCACATGAAACAAGACAGGAGCAAAGCAGCCTGTCAGGAGTGAAAAGAGGGGGCCCTGCCTACGACGGGGCATGTGTGCAAAACATGCACAATAGGTACTACCTGAGGAGAGGTGCTTGATGACCATGAGAGAAAAATAGGCATCTCGACATGCCTACCACATTTGTATGCATGGCCAAAACATTCCCTTCAATTAGTGTTTCCTCTACCTCTGAAAATAACCCTATTATCAAAGTGAGTAGAATACCCCTTGGTTTCATCTTCACCCCTCTTATTTCCCCTTGAGATGGGGGCTCTAGTCGAATGAGGGGTGGTTGCTTTGGTGGTGGGGGTGGCACTAGTGGAGGTGGCTCTAGTGGAGGCTATGGTGGTGGATTTAGTAGTGGAGGTGGCTCCAACAGAGGTCCCACTGGTGGTGGTGGCTCCGGCAGTGGTCAAGGCGGTGGCTCTAGAGGTGGCTCTAGAGGTGGTTCTTGTGGTGGTGGTTTTGGAGGTTCCACTGGGTCTTTTTCATCCTCTTACCATGTTTTGAATGTTCTTCTTTAGAACATGGGTTGGATGCAAAACTAGCTAGTGAGCCTTCCTCAAGCCTCCACCCAACCTATCTTCTAGCCTTTCTTTCGACATAGTCCATTGTTAGTGCCAATTTTGAGTACCCCTTTCCCTCAGGCAATGGAGATTCCTAAGTTTGAAAAGTATGGTGGTAAAGGGGATCCACAAACACATGTGTCAAACTTCAACGCCATGTTTATGGATTTATTTCTTCATGATGCTTTGATGGCAAAACTCTTTCCTTGATATCTCAAGGATACAACACTTGAGTGGTATTTTTCCTTGCTTGATAATTCTATATTCTTTCTTGATCATCTCATCAATCAGTTTCTCTGTTAGTTCCAATTCAACATCAGTCTGAAGATGACCTTCTCGAATCTTCTCCAATGTAAGCAGAGAGATAATGAGAAGATAGTTGACTTCATAACGTGTTATCAAGTGCTCTTTTCATAGATCTTGTACCTATTTCCTAACCATAATGTGCAAAAGGTGTTTATAGGCAACCTACAATGATCTTGGAAGGAGACATTTTCCTTAATGAAATACCCTTCCTTTGCACACATGTTTGCTATGTTGTGAGAATATCAACAAATAGTAGTTCAATTTGGGGGAACTTTCTCATGCTTCCATTCAAAAGGAAAGTCTATTGTGTCCATATTAGGAAATGGAAAGGTTGTTGCGAATGTAGTCACCATGACTAATGATCATGACCTCAGATGCAACTAAAAGTTTATGAAGTTAGTAGAATCTTATTCTTCCATTTTATAGAAGTTGTTAAAGGATAAGATCATAACTTTGGAGAACCCTCAACCTCTAAAGGAACCTTATCCAAATTGGCATGATGCAAATAGTTTTTGTCAATAACATCATGTTAATGGGCATGATACCAAGCATTGTATGTGCCTACATCATGGGATATAGGTTTGCATCATCAAAGGTACCATTTGTCTCGATGGGAAGAAACAAAACATGAATAAGGTGGTAGTGAAGGCCAATAGTGAGTTGCATATTTACACAGATAAATTTTTCATCTCATTATGTGAACTTGATTATTGACCCCTTTGATGCTTCTCCTCAACCCTCAGTGTATGTTAATATGGTTTCAATTACTTCTCCCCTGTAGCCTACGAATGGTTCTCTAGATGTGACATTCACCTTATAGGACTTGTATTTGAATAATAAGCCCTCTCCTCTATACATTCCTACTCGCCTTAATGGAAACATTGTGACAGGAGTCAAAATTTCCTGACCCCACAAGTTGAGTAAATGTTATTACAAAAGATACATTATGGTTAAATTCATTACAAAAGTAGAAATATAAAGAAACAAAGTATATCATATGTACACACAATGGTATCTCTCTTAAGCCATATGGCTCTATAACTCTTTCCGTTCTAGTTGGACCTAGGGTTGTGGATACAACTTTCGATGTCATTCCAGAATCCGATCTGTTCAGGGTGAAGTTGGGCATCTCATGGCTAGATTCCATGAATGGAATGACTTCTGTTATTCATAAATGTTTAAAGTTCTCTCATGAAGGTGTTGTGCTCATCGTGCATGACACTTTATATTAGCCATTGGTATCCCATGGGGGTTATTCATTAGATCATTTTTGGCCCACTCCGGTCAGTCTGCTCCCTCCTAGAATGGACTTGCTTTATAAAAATTATGTAAAGTATTAAATTGGGGGAAAAGGATAGCCAAAAGTGATTCCTTCAATAGTGTAAAAGAAAGCTTCCTCCTCCTCTTAGAATGAAAAGGAGAGGCCTACCCCTCCTCAAGGTGCCAATTCTACATCCCTTCTTGAAGAGGTGTCATGGATGACTACTCCTAGATTTTGCATAAGAAGTTTGATGGTACCTGCTTGGTAGCAAGCCAAGATTAAGATATTTGACCTTCCTACCTTGCCTCTAGGACCTTGGCCTTACCTTTATGTTAAGGTGAAGGCTCCTTGTGGGGATTCCTCTATGTCTCACCTTCCGTGATCTCCCACTACTCTTGCCCCAAAGGAAATAAATGGGAAGAGGCTTATTGCTAAGGTTTTAAAGCCAACTCCTACCATTGTTGTTCCAACCTCTTCTCAATCTCTCCCTCTTGCTCCCATCTAAGAGTCTCTCCCTCCACCAAAAATGGCTATGATGGACACTCTGATGGCAGAGCATGAGCCTTGTGTTCCATCTTAGCTTCTACCCTCTAGGTTCAAGAGTCACAAAATCCACCTTGCACATGAGCATAAGTGTCAGTGAAAGGATCCAATGAATAATTAGGCCACTTTATAGAGGAAGGAAGGGGAATCGACTGCCCCTATTTTAGGGTCTGTTGTTGTGTCCTCCTTTCCCATCCATTCTACTCTAGTTCAGTTAGCCTCAGTGCTGCTTCTAGATCCTTCTATGAGTGTAAACACCCACAACTGTAAAATGGTGTAGGTGTTTATTGCTCCATCAGTTGATCCACCTCTCTTGATGTACCTCCCAAACATCCCATCATTCTCGAAGCCCGTGGACATGCCAAACACCTCGGTGGTGTCCTTCATGGTTTTCTCCTCCTACTTCGTACCTTCTTCATTCATGGGGATCTCACATCCTATGATGAAGTAGAAGATGGAAGATGGCACCACTAGTAATGGGGGATGAAAGAGGATTCCACCTTCTTCTAAGGGTGGTTCTACGTTAGCATGTGTTGTCCTAGTGACGAAGGAATTTTTGACATCCCTAGAGTGCATCATTGCTCTCGAGTCACTTGGTGAGCCTAGCAATGAATCTTAGGCATTACCTCCATCGTCCATTGAGGAAACACATGGCACTCTTGTGAAGTGCATGTTTAATTCTTTGGACAAGGTCCCGAACCTTTTACTGATCTTAACAAATTCATTGACCTTTACTCCACAAGAATTGAGCAAAGAAGACCTCGTGGGGTCTTCTTCCTTGGCTCTTATTGTTGGGGGGTCAGAGGGTTCCCCCCTTAACATTCCAAACTTACAGACTTGTCTTCCTTCCTCATATAATGATCTATATTGGGAGTTCAATAACCTCTTGGTTGATTAGTGTTAGGGGGGCACCTCTTCTTTATCTGTAGTGTAGATTATGTGTGTGTGTTTTTGTTCCCCCGTGCTTGCATTATGTGTTCCTAGATGACCCTTGTCACCCTCATAGGTGCTTGGGTAAAAGAGTCATGTGTCATAAAAATTACTCTATTTATGGCATCATTCTTCCTCTATTCTATGTATTGATTTTCAACAATTCGGGAAGATGTAAAGTGTTGGGGGCATTTAGGATTCCCTTCCATGTGGACCTAGTTTTTTGTTTTTATTTTTTTTCTCATGCATTCTTCATATGGTCTGGTATAGTAGGGGATTTATGATAGTTCATTACTATACAATTATTATACTTATATATATTTATGAGCAGCTCTGAACCCAAAATATCAAATCGCCCTTGTGTCCCTTGTTTGTAATGTTACTATTTTCCTTTACATCATTTCTCTCTTATCTTTTCATGCTTGGTTTGTGATGTTATGGTGCTTATGTGTTGTCACTCGCATGTGTGGAAACATTACCATGGTGACATATCACTATGCCCCGTGGGCCACAACATCACTTTTTCATTCTTAGTCTTCTCTCCTTAGGATGCCACGTGGCTCTATGTTTAACACGCACCATTCTAAGGAGGGGCTATCATGTCAACTTTGATTTTCAAAAAGCGCATTCATTGGCCAATGAATATTTTCTCAAAAATATTTTCAAATCATTTTTCAAAAATCACATTCTCAACAAGGATCCCTAGCATAACATGTTTCCTTCATCATGGGTTCATAAAGAAAGAACTTGAAAAACTTTCCTCTGAGGAGGGAGCAAATTTTTCTGTAGGAGAAGCCTCGATCTTTCCCTTGCGAGGGGAATTTTCTTCCTTTCAAATTCCTTTATGAAGTGAACATCTTTTGAAAGGATTCCATGATCTGTTAAATTGATTTGTAAAACATTCTCACTTTTAAATAGTGTGTGCCTTGAGTGGACTCCTCTTCTTTTGAAGGGTTCCGAAGGGAACCATTTGAAAGCTCTTCAAATTTTTTTGACTATCTACTTGTCTTCCTACATGGCTAGATTTTGTTTTATAACATGTTTTATCTATAGATTAACATTTTGCTTTGCAGGTTTACCTATGAAGCTGCTTTCCAGTCCGACACTACGGATTCCCCTTACACTAGGCTTTCTTTAGGAGAGAGTACCTAGGATGTACCTTCTTTTTAGGTCTGAGGGCCTGTGAAGTGCTTGCATCTTGGGGGATTTTTTAATCATTGGTTTTGTGGGTTGTCGGTGTACTTTGTTCAACTCTATAGTTTCAAGGAGCTACGAAGTCCTTTATTTGAACCTCCTCATGAGAGAGTACCTATGGAGTTATTTTCCCTCCCTATTCTTTTGATCTTTCCATATTGTAGTCTACTTCCTCGATGATTTAGGTATAGATTTCTAAACTCTTTGATCTACTTTATCGCACATTCATTGATACTCATGCTAAAGTGGGAGAAAAATGTATAGGAGAGAATTTGCACCCCTTGTGTAAATTCCCATTTTTCATCCCCTCACCTTAGAATATAAAAAATGAATGTGAAATTCCACATTACCAATCTAAAATGAATCCACTTAGTGCCTATTTTTTTGTGTCGGTGGGGGAATTTTTATCGGGGATGTGAGCACAACACATAGATGTATGTGCAGCATGCTACCATACTTGACAAATTCCTACCCATGGAGTCTATACAAATGTTACATTCTCCATTGGGCATGAAGCATAATGCCTTTGTGTTGACTAGCCAACTTGAAAATGGCTCTTTCCCTCCTAATCTCTCTTCAAATGCATAATTTTCACTATCACTTCATCTTCTTCACAATTCTAGCCATTCACTTGATATTTTTAAAATTTTCATGCAATCTCTTGAGCATTATAATAGCTTGTTGCACCATCAAACTCACTTAGAAAGTGTTGTGCTACCATAGAATCTATAAGTTTGTTATCTTGCGAGACCTCCTTCATCACCACTATAGTCGTGTCGACTTTTTCAAGCTTGTTGTCTTGCATTCTCCCTTCATTGGACTTGAGTTCCTTTGGGTGGAGGTGGTATTGCTTCACTATCCATCTTTTGTTGTGGTTTGATAGAGTAGCATTGTGTTTTTCATAGTGTTCAAACTCTCTCTTTCTATTTCCTTTATCACATTTTCCATATCATGGATTTCTTGGTTGTTTGTGGAGGTGGAAACACCAAAGCAGGGGTGTGACTAAGGTAAACCCCTAAATATCCCAACATTTTTCCCTCTCTTGGATGTGTGTTGGTGAATGTGTGCATGGAGCTTGCTAGTTAATTGGAGTTTCTATGAGTTGAATCTTATCACCTTTGTGTTCTCTATTTCCTTTATCATTTATATAGTCTTTTATTATACTTCAGTATTTTGTTTAGCTCATTAAATCTTATTTACTAGGTTGTTAGTAGGTTTCCTAGTATTTCTCATTGTATTTCGCACTTTAAGTCATACAAAATCCAACGCACCAAAGAGATCCCAACATTTCCCACTATCATCCTTGACCTGCACTACTATCCTCGGGCAGAGAGATTTTTCAGTTGTAGTTCAAATTCTAGAAACTGGCTCATCTAGTCTTGTTCAGGTTTTTAGATCTATAGATTGATAGAAACACTTGAGAGTGATTTTCATTCTCTATCCTTGACATAAACACCCACTTAGCTTGAGGTAAGATAGAGAAGCCCTCTGCTCTCGACTCTCTGTGACATGGAGCCTTGGTCTGGTTGGTACCCCTACCTTACACATTACAATTACATCAATGAAATAGAATAAAATTATAATCAAGTGTAGTGATCAAGGCCCATGGCCTTCCTACAACAAGATAACTTATCTATGGTCACTAGCTTCATAAGAGAATCTACAACATTATCCAAAATTTCAACCTTCTCAATCAAGACCTTACCATTCTCAACCATTTCTCACACAAAGTGATATTGAACATCAACATTCTTGGTACATGCATGATACATAAGATTTTTGTCCAAACATATGACACTCTAACTGTCACATCCAATCCTCACAGTCCTGCAATCTAAACCAATACCTTTACCAGGTCTCTATAACCAAACCGCATCCTTCGGGGCATGCATAGCATCCATATACTCTACTTTGGTGGTGTAAAATGCAACCTTAGGTTGTATTTTACTCATCCTACTCATTGAACCTCCAAACAAAGTAAAAATATAGCCACTAGTGGACCTTTGACTATCACCTACCCATTCTACTTTAACAAAACCCTATATGTCTAATGAATTAACCACATCATTAGTACCATGATCAACCAAAAAATAATAAGAAGTAGCACAAAAATATCTAAAACCCCTTTTAATGAAAGTCCTATGCTCTATACCAAGGTTAGACATAAACTTGCTTAAAACTCCCACTGCTTGGGCTGTATCTGGTTTAGTGGAAACTATTACATACATCAAACTACCAATGGCACTAGTATAAGGAACTATAAAAATCTTTTCAAATTCATCATAAAAAATAAGACACATGTCTAAACACAAATTAGTACTAACCAAAAATGGAATATTTACTAGTTTATGATCATGCATACTATGAATGCCAATCTACAATTAGCTAACAAGAGACAAAGAAACAAGGTTAGTCATGTTAGAAAGAATACAAAATCATTCCCTATGAGATTCTTGATCAAGCAAAGATGAAAACATGAAATAAAAGCATGAAAGAAATCAAATAAGATCATGTAATCAAACTAAATAGACCAAACCTCCAACTCATAGGGGGATTGGTTCCACTTTGATGTGGAAAGTAGCCCTTTTCCAATCCCTCTGATAAGCTCCAAGATGTGAGTGATTCTGAGTGTATGTGATTGATGTAAACTGATGATAAAAACAAGCTAAACTATGATGAAAATGAGTGTGAATGAGTGATTGCTATGAGTAAAAAATCCTATAGTAATATTGATGAGATTGTGGATCCATTTCAGGTAGAATAGGCATCTACTTATAGAAGTGAAGGGTTGAAGAATGGATGAAATTGGTGAATGTTGGACTAAGATGGGAGCCAATAGCATTGTGACATTTGTCATAAGGCTAATGAAATCATGGGAATGTGTGTGGAGAACATTTTGAAACATGTGAAAAATTTAAGGCATGTAGGTGGATTTATAGGAGGATGTAAGAGAATTGAATGAAAATGGTTGGGATGAATATTCCTAAGAATATTCCTTTGTGAAGAAGAAAGGCTATTTAGTTAATTAGAAGAAATTATTTTCATGTCTAGCTTGGTTAGTTGACCATGGGTTGATTTAACTTTGGTGAAGTTAAAAGCTAGAGAAATGGGCAATAAGGATTAGGGAGTGATTAGACTTAATTAATTTAGAATTAATCATCTTGAGTGGGTTAGGGGATTTATGACATTTAATTAAATAGTTTTATTTATTTAATCAAATGAGAGGTCTTAGAGAAATTTAATTAACTGATTTGATTTTAATTAAATAGGATGAGCATTAGTCAGAAGAAAGTGAATTAATATGATAAAAGTTAATTATTTGATTAATAGTAGAAGTTGATGAATTTAACTAAATAAAAAAGATTATTTAATTAAATGGCTAGTAAAAAAGTGATTTAGGAGGAAGCAAAGTTAATTAATTAGAATTAGACGCATAATATTAATCAGGACTAGTATTTAAGTGTCTACACATACTAAACCTCTACAAAGTGGTATCAATATACTTTAACTTAACCAAAGCTTTATGTGAACCCGATCCCTACTGATATCCATCCCAAAAAAATATTTTTCATCCCCCAAATCCTTTAGGTCAAATGTGCTAGAACGCTGAATCTGAATCTCCTTAATCATCACCTTGTTGCTACCCATAAACAACAATCCATCAAAATACAAGATAATGATTAGTATCTAATCATCAATAACCTTAATGTAAACACAACAATCCTCCTCACTACTAAGAAAACCCAACTTGAATATAAAGGCATCAAACTTCTGGTACCACATCTTGGGTGACTATTTCAAACCATATAATGATTGTTTTAACTTGCAAACCAAGTGTTATTTTCCTTCCACAATAAAACCGTCAAGGTGTCACATATAATTTTCCTCCTCAAGAATCCCATGCAAGAAATAAGTTTTAAAATATATTTTCTCTATTTGAAAATCATAAGCAATAGCAATAGATAATAGGAATCTAATAAAAGTTAACTTAGAAACTGGAGAGAAAATTTCACCGAAATCAACTCCCTCTCTTTGGGAGTAGCCCTTGGCCACCAAACCATCATTGTACTAGTCTAACTGACCATGTGCACCAAATTTATTTTTAAATACCCACTTGCAACCAATGGGATTCCTAACAAGATCATGAGTATCACAACTATCCAAATCCATCATCTCCTCCTACATGGCTTGCATCCAAGACTCACTTTATTTTGAAGAGAGAGCCTCCACAAAATATTTAGTTTCATCATAAGTACTCAACAAAGAAATTGCACAATGCTAATTTGATGGGCTATACCTATCAACTGTATTTAATTGTCTTATGAATCTCATTAAGGTAGGAGTAATGCATTGTACCTCTTCTTCCTCTATTGTGTGCTTATCTTGCATATCCTCTAAACTATCTGAACCCTCTTCTTATTCTTCATCCTCATATCCATTTGATTTTTCTTCCACATGTACATCTTCTTTATTTTCTATCTTTGTCTTGAAGTGCACTATTTTTGTTTTATCTTTCTCCTTTTCTTGTTCTTCACCTAAGTAAGCTCTAAACTCCTTGGAAATTGCATCTCTAGATAAAACCATTTTATAGGTAATAGATTCCAAAGCTTATAACCTTTTTATTTTCTCATTGTAACCAACAAAGATACATTTTTTTTCTTTTGGATCCAATTTATATCACTTATCTTTGAGGAACATGAAAAAAACCCTCACAATTAAACACCCTAAAATATGAAACAAAATTCTTTCTACCTGTAGTGTCAAAAAAAGGATCCTTTGAAATTTTTCACACTTGTTTGGGTCCTCCTTGTGATGTGTTGTAACACACTTTCACACTTTTCTAAGGTTTTATCAATTAAATAAGCATAATAAACATAATATTTCTTAACATTTCCTTATTTGGAGTGTTTTGAAGTGTTGTAACACACTTTCACATTCCTCTAGGGTTGTAATTAATAATTTGGATTTCTTATGCTTTAATTGGCATCATTTTGCATCCACAAGACTCATTTATTGCATCTTTTTGAGGATAATCCCAACACCAATCAGTAACCAATCATAATTCAAGCTTTTTAGGCTTGTGTGGCCCAAATTTAGTGTTTAGGACTCATTCACCATCTTGGGAGAATGAGTCCAACCTAGGTCTTTTTGGCCACGATGCAGGTTTCACACATTTCTAAACACTTCATTTTTGGTCCCATACATTATGTGTGATGGGAATCATTTTCCACCTTGGGAAAATGGGTCCTGTGTGACCAATATTCAAATTTAAATCAAATTTCTGATAGGATTTTATTCTCCTAGATCTAATTTCAGCTTATAGTGTTGTAATTTCAAGAATTCTTGCATAATTGAGTATCAATACAAGGTTCTCTCACTCATATTTTCATCTAGAAAACTTTACAAGCATTCAAGATTTCACAAGAGAATTCAAGGACTTTCAAGGGAAGATTATCAACCATTCAAGAGCATCTTTTAAGCATCAATCATCATGTCGAATATTGCTTGCATCATGTTGTTTTAGAGCTAACAGTTCTGTGATGTAGGGTTTATGTTTCAAGCAAGCATTGCATTCAAGATCTATCAACATCAAGCAAGATTCTAAGTCTATATCCACTGGAGCCATTACTTACATGTTTGTAGCACCTTATTGCTAGGGTTTGGTGAGTTTCAACATTGCTATTTGTTAATTCATCATTCTCTTTTCATATTTCATTCTATCTCAAGGTTTAATTACCAACAAGGGGTTTGACCACTGAGGAAAACCCATATTCACTAACCCCCAGAACATTTTTCCCTCTTCTTGTGTGTGATTTGCAGAGCTAGGTTGTAGATTTTTCAAGAAGAAATATTGGTGAAAAGTTGTCAAGTCCCTAAAAGTTGTCAAAGTTGTCATCTAGCCTTGGAGAAGACCTACAAGTGGTATTTTGTATTTCAGATTTGAAAACCAGTTAGGAAGAGAAAAGCAGACCGAGAGGTACATAATCCACTTCAAAATTTCCAGAAAAGCAAAAGTGGACAGATTCACCACTATTGGCGAATGAGTCCCACCATACAGGCCTAGACAAGATTTTTGCAGATTTGGATACCCTTTTGGCTGAAACCTGCTCTAGTGCATTTTCCAGGAAACTGGACTGTTTCGTCCAGCCTAGCATGTGAGTTCCAATAAACTTCAATAGCAAAAATTTTAGTGATCTAGACTCCCATTATACCTTCTTCAATTTTCTAGGTGCACACTTACAATTTTATAGATTTTCATTATAGTTTTTTCATCTTTTTAGGTCATTTAGCATTCTTTTGCATATGACATTGTGTTTTCTAATTCATTTTCTTTTCCAAGTTTACACTTGCCGATGAACCCCTCATTAATTATCATTCAATCCCTAGAGCAATCTCTTTGCATTGAAATCTCAAGGATTTGTTCTTGAGTGAAAGGTTGGAAAATTGGTCTTTCTCCTTTTAGGTCCAAAACCCTAGAAGTGAAAGAAAGTTCCCTAGTTTTCTTCATTTCACTACCTATCCACACTTCTTAAGGAGTTTTATCAACAAGAGCTAAACAAGGAGATCTATTAATCAAATAACATGTAGTATGGGCAACTTCTCCTCAGAAGCATCTATCAAGCTTAACACCAGTCAATATGCTCATAGATATTTTTCATCAAGGTTTGGTTCATTCTTTTTTCTATGCCATTTTTTTTGGGATGTATAAGTAGTATTTCACTGAATAATACTTGTAAATTTACACAGCTTGTCAAATTCCCTAGAGTAATATTCACCCCAATTGTCAAATCTCAACATCCTTATCTTATGATCCATTTGCTTCTCAAGTAAGGGTTTAAATTCTTTAAAATTAGTAAAAATATTAGATTTTGCATGCATAAAATAAATACAGGTGTATCTTGAGACATCATCAATGAAAGTAACATAATAATATTGTTTTTCCAAAAGAGTCAATATCCACTGGTCCAAACACATCCAAACAAATTATCTCTAATAATATCTTAGTTGTATTAGCTCTATTAGGAAATGATGATCTATTTTGTTTACCAAACATACAATTCTCACAAAAATCATTTTTACATATAGAATAATTAAAAATATTGTCAACCAACTTTTTATTCAAAATAGTCTCAATACCCTTTTCACTTATGTGACCCAATATATGACTTGTCACAACATACATGCATTTTCAATTTTAGTTACATTGGAAAAGCTACAAAAGTGGAGACATTAAGCCTAAAAATGGTCCCTAACTGAGATCTTTTAGCACTCACCAAACTCCCTCTTACCATCCTACAACCAAACTTGTCAAATGCCACATGTATTCCATAATCATTCAACTTGGATAGTAAAATTAAATTTCTCTCAAGTCATGGAATATGTAAAACATCATTAAGGATTTTAATCCTTCCATCATTGAAATAAAACTTTACCTATCCCTTACCAACAATATTATTTGTGCTATTATCAACAAGGAAAAATTATCCCCCATCATAAGTTGACCATGTAGTAAACCACTCCTTGTGACAAGTCATATGGTAGGAGCAACCTGACTCAATAAACCAAGCATCATTACTAACGTTGTTAGCAAAAAAAATAAAGCATTAATATCACAATCTTCTGACAACTTTTCATAGAAGTATCACAAGTCTTTTTCATGTTTCTACATTCCTTCTTCACATGCCCTCTCTTACCATAATTTTATCACTTTAATCTACATTTCCTAAGAGTTTTAGAATGTCATTTAGACTTGTCTCTCTTTTTATCACCTTTAGGCCCTAATTTTTCTTTGGACCTTCGTCACACATGCACGACATCTTGGGATACTGCATTCATCGAATTTCTTCTCAATTATTTTAAAAGAAGTGTAGCAATGAGATTATCCATCTTTGGCTCTACAACACCACCACTTATAGAAACAATTAGATTTTCCCAAGGTTCAGGTAAAGAATAAAGCAAAAATATGAATTTATCTTCTTCTTCTCTCTTAACATCTACAGATGCAAGCTGACTTATAACCATATTAAATGAATTTAAATGTTTTGCAATAGAATCACTATCCTTCATTTATAAAGAATATAAACATATTTTGAGATATAATTTATGATTTAGACTTTTAGTTTGATAAATATCACTTATCCCCTTTTGTAACTTGTATGCAATAGATTCTTCTTAAACATTCAAGAGGATGGAATCTACAAGACACAAAAAAGTGGTTCGTCTTTCCTTCTTGTCCATTTTGTTCCAATCTTCATCAGACACATTGGATGGTTTCTTTTCATTTGAAACTACCAACCACTTATCTCTCTCTTCAAGAAGATCCTTCATCTTCAACTTCCACATCTCATAACCAATTCCATTGAATTTATTAATATCTAGATGGGACATATAATCCATGGTTTTCAATATTCTTCACAAATCTACAAAACCCACAAAGCAAAGGCTCCCAGTGTAGTTAAAAAACCTTCAACACTTAAGAGAAAGACATCCCTCTCTCAATAAAAGTATTAGTTCTAATACAAAATATTGGATAATTAATGTCAAACTTGCAACAATATGAACTTAAGAATGTGTTTGAAAATCTAAAATTATATATTCAAGATTACTAATAAAATGTTATGTGATTAATAATTCCAACAATGAAAGCAAAACAACAATACCACAAGTTTTTAATCACAAGTGACACAAGATATACGTCAAGAAACCTTTGTAGGAAAAAAACATCCACACCAAAAGAGATGTAATTCTTGTATTAATCTTCAAATGAAGTAAAACAATAGAATAGTCCTCTCTAAATCTCAGCAGAACTTCGCTACTCTAACAACCTACAAACAAGCTTATGAAATGACCATCTCAATGCTCCAATATATAGAAGTTTGTGGGAAAGAATACCACTTGTGGTATCCCAAAACAACAAGTAAAACCATCTATAGAAACCCACACCCCTCTTAGTGGAAAACCCATAAACATGGTGAAAATTATTAAATGACAACATGGCCTTCACATGGGTGCCTAACCCATAGCCAATCATAATTGGTCAATATCGAGTGCTCCATTAGTCTCTAAAGGCTCTGGAAGCTCATACCTAGAACATGAAAACTTGGGCATCCGACCCAGAGTAACATGCACAACATGCAATATCATTCACTTTTAGGTTTTACCCACCCATAAAGTGAACACCCAAAAGGAATATTCTCTCGAGATGCTCTATAATTGTCATTGTAGTGGGTCCGCACATATGAATGCAATTACAATTTGTCGTAGGGAAAGAAATAATAAATAATTTTCCTCTTATGCCCTTTAGGACACTTTCCAAAGAATGTGGAGACACATAATATCAACTTAGGATAGAAATTATAATGTCACCTATCCTAACACTGAAACCATTTATCATGAATTTTTTTCTCCTAAAACTATTTAGGGTGAATCCATTTCACTTGAAAATCTTTAGGGTGAATTTTTTTACTAGAAACCCATTTTTTAGCTGAAAGTGTGAAATAGTTCTAAACTTTTACACATATGTTCTAAAATTCATGTTTGTGAATGTCTTTCTAGGAAGCTAAAAAATAATATAGATGTTAATTGATAGCTACATTCAGTTGACAACATAAAAATTTCCAACAATAAAAATTTGAAGTAAATTAAGCTTTTCAAATTTTGTATTACACAACATATATAAGCCTAGAGTGCATATGATCATATTATTCGGAGATGAAGTTAAATGTATATTTTACATTTCAAGAGTTCATTAGGTGGCTTTTTCACTTATCATTATTTAGCTATCAGTAGCAATAATATATATAAATTAATAATATATACATATGAGGCCTAGTAGGAAGATGAATAAATAGTTTATGTCTCTCAAGACTTTTTTTATATGTTTTTGTATGAAATTATAGATATGTGTGAGTGTTGATTGGTTAAGAACTATCATGATGCACTATTTATTTTTATCTTTTTTATATTTTATATTTAGCTATAATATACATTTTATAAACTCTTCATTTCTAATTTAAGAGTATTTTGACTTTTTTAATACATTCTCCCAAGAAAATACAATTTCCACCTTTTCTTTGAAGTCTTTCTCATTGGTGTTATGAGAAAAAAAAAATTGATTCATACATCATCATGTTTTTTCTTCAAAATTGTTGTATGGTCCCATGGGGGGCTTGGGCTTCTATTTTCAAGGAGTAGGTCTCATGGGAGAAAAAATGTGCTACATGATTATTTGGAATCTTTTCTCATCTAAAATTTTAAATTATTAATAGAAAATAAAAATGAGAGAATTTTCATTTATTTATTATTTTTTATCAAAGCACTATAGTTCATTCCTTAAATTTTGGAGATAAATTTTTTAAGCAGAATTGCAAGATTAAATCCATGGGACCAAGAACTCTAAAATATTCCTAAAAAAGCTAAGCAGCATACGTTGAGATTTTTAAAGAAGCCCACCTCCATGGGACCTTACCCTTACTCAAATTTGTTTTAAAGTATTTGGGTTGATATGGGAAATCGCCAATCAATAACAATGTCAGTGAATTTGGTTCACCCTTTTCTTAGGAAGGATTTCTTATTGGTTTTCAAAGAAAATAATTTTAAATTTTCTTGTTTGATATGTTTGATTGGGGTATATGGTATCAACTAGTATATTCTCTTAGTGCTTGCAAAAAAGAAAGCTAAAATTATTCAATCTAGCATTAGGCTTAATTATCCAATGCAAAAATAGTTTTTAGGCCAAATAAAAGCATGCACACTATACAATTAAAACTATAGAATGTACATTCTTCCAACTATAATTTTTAAATAGTTTTATAAAAAACTAATAAGTATTTGAAGCACAATTATTTTTAAATTTAACAAACAAGTTTTACATTAATTTTTTTAATATTTAACTCTAAGTATATAAGCATGTCAATAGCACCTTGGTCTATTGATGAAATTGAATGGTTCTAAATGACCCCACTAAGGAGGATAAAGTCTTGTTTAGTGCAAGACCTTGATAAAATAAATAATGAGAAAGGAGTTTTCCCCAAGAACCTTTGGTGGAATGGATACCCCTCCAATCGTTGACTCTTAGTGGAAGAGATTTCAACTTAAGACTCATGCTCCCACTTGTATTAAATAGTTAAATGATTATATTTGGATTTGATATACAAGTCATCCAAAATATTGTATAAACTTACTAATATTAATTTTTTACATATAAGTTTTAATACCATTCATTATCAAGGATATGCACATGATAATACACCTTTTTTTTAATTTATTGAATAATTTTTTTAACTATACCTCTTTTAAAATAATCAAATCAAATCACCCAATGCCTAGAAACAACTACAACTAACATGGTAGAAAATAGCTATTTGACATTTACATGCGATAAATTACAATTTACTAATGTAGATGAAAGGGGTGTTATTAACTCACATGCACGAAAAAGGAAAATTTATCAAGAAATTATATCTCAACCGCATGGCTTGGGGAATATGTTTTATTTGGATCATTAACAGTGAGAGCATAGATGAATTATTTGGAAGGGGAAAGAAAGGAACATAGTTCGATCTTTTAAAAACCCTTTTTAAGCTTCCTCATCTTTTCTCTATGTTAGCGGAAAATCTAACTTTATTCGAGACATTGGAAAACATAACAAACTACATAATAATAACTTTTATTTGAAACATCATAAATATAAAGAGAAAGATATTACAGTAAAATGAAGATCTCAATTTATATTATTATTAATTAAAAAATTAATAGAAAATAATTTTAAAATATTAAAATTATTAATTATAATCTATTATCGCAAATTATTAGTCTACTTTCTCTTTTACTTTTTGTCAATTGTTCATTATAACTGATAAAGTATGATGAATGTTGATTTTAGCATCTAAAATCACTAAAAACTAGAGCATACTAATATGCTTTTGACCTTTAACAATTTTAAACAATTTAAACAATATTCCAAACAAAAATATAAATCTTCTTATATTATCTTAATAATTTTATATACTAATACAAAATTCATAAATATATAAATATATTTATAAAATGATAAATATTCTTAATTAATGAATGCCTAGAATAAATTATTGATTAATCTTTTATTTAACATTCTTATATTGTTGATATTGACATAATGTGATGGTTTAAATGTGACGTTGTTCTTGTCATCAAAATTCAAATTTCATTAGAATGTTATTGTGAAGTATTTATGTTAGAGATGAGATCCCCATTTATAATCTCATAGATTCATAACTCTGAATAAAATATATGTATCCCTTTTTAAAAAAATAGAAATATCTCTAACAACAAAAAATATTACAACAAAAATATGATCTAATCGAATCCAAATTAGACGTTCTTTCTACCGTTACAATACTACATAAATATGTAAAGTGCAAAAGTTATATAAAACCCTTATGGGTATTAAAAAAATCTCTCAAATTTGTGGACCCTCCTCCACACATGAAAAGAGGATTTCACAACTTTAAAAAGAAGAAGAAAAGAATGGTCTAAAACATAAGAAAACGTTCAATTCACGTGGATGTCACCATGTGGAAACTTTTAGAATCTACCTTTTGCAATGACTACTAATGGTCATGCAGGGTAGTTAGATTTCTAAATGACTAATTTATGGTAGGAAGATATGGTGTTTCTAAACATATATGTGGACCCTCCTCCACACATGAAAAGAGGATTTCACAACTTTAAAAAGAAGAAGAAAAGAATGGTCTAAAACATAAGAAAACGTTCAATTCACGTGGATGTCACCATGTGGAAACTTTTAGAATCTACCTTTTGCAATGACTACTAATGGTCATGCAAGGTAGTTAGATTTCTAAATGACTAATTTATGGTAGGAAGATATGGTGTTTCTAAACATATATATATATATATATATAGTTTTAAGTTTTTTTTTTATAATTGTGTGGTATATGATTTTTCATTTTACTTCAATTAATTTATGGTCTTATAAAGCATCTTAATTAAGATTAAGGGATGTTTTTTTAGTTTTCAATTTATGTTTTTTTAGTTCATAATAATTTCATTTTGTCAACAAATTTTTACAAATTTCATATGATTTAAAAGTAAAAATACTGAAGAAGTGTAAAACTATAACTCATAGATTCTTAAAGCATTTGAAATTGCAAATATAATATGAAGGATATAATAAAGTAAATCTATAATAAATAAGTTGAAAAATTTATCCATCAATATATAGATATTCACTGATATATATGTTGTAGGTGAAGAAAAACGACTTAATTAAATACTGCAAATACATATCATAGATATAATAATGATTGAAATAATTTTACCATTTAATAAAAATAGCTGGTAAACTTTTTTGTCAAAGTATTTATAACCAGTAATTTGAGAACAATAGAATCCAGTCCATTGAAGTTATTCTATCATTAATATGAATTAATGATTAATATTTTGGTCGAACTATTTTTAATTTCTAATTTAGAAACAAGAGTAATTTTACAGCGAAAGGTAAAATTTGACTAGTAAAAATCGAAGAAACATGTGATGTTTAGGTAAAGTAGGTTTGAGAACAGCTTCAACATGTGAATAAACGTTGCAAATTCTATAATTTATATAAAATGAATGTGGAATTTGAGTGGTGTATATTTTATTAGGTTCTGAGAATGGCACGGTATTGCAAGCAACTGCTTTGGAAAATAAGCAAACGATGGAAGCTATTACTTACAGTAAATACGCTGGCGTCGTGAGTCTCTTCCTCTTCCTCTTGTGGTGCACGCTTTTTGCTGATGCTCAACCAGGTACTCTATTCCTCCTCCAATATTTGTTGCAAATGTTGTTACTTTGGTTTCTTTGTTTTGGGGTTTAATGATTTATATGCGTTTGCAATGACAGGATTTTTGAGTATCGATTGTGGTGGAGGAGGAGATCGTACTGATCCTAACACCAATATTACATGGGTTGCTGATGACCGCTTCATACAAAACCTTGGCGAGAAAGCAGAATCACACTACTCGGGCGAACAACGTTTAGATTTTTATTTGAGAAGCCTCCGAGTGTTTCCCAAGCCTCTTAATAAGGCTTGCTATGAGCTGCCCCTCACCAAGAACGTTCCGCACCTTTTGAGAGTATCGTTTGTCGATGCTAATTCCACTGGATCTGGAGGCTTCAATTATTCTGTGGAAGCCCATGATATGCTATACATGGAAAATGTGAGACTTTCCGAGTACCGGCCACTCTCGAAGGAGAGCATTTTGGTGAGTGCACATAGAGTGGTGCACATTTGCTTGATCCGAATCTCAGAATGCGATGATCCGGTTATCTCAGCTATCGAGTTGAGACTTCTTAAGGCAGGCATGTATGACACGGCTAAACCGGGAATTATGTTGCATCAAAATAAAAGATGTGATGTGGGGGCCGAAAGCATCACCAGGTAAACATTTTTACATTATGCCGGGGTTAAAGTTCACCTTGAAATTTCTCTCTATTTTTGACGGTTTTATAATCAATTGGTCAGGTATCCTCAAGACCAATTCGACCGCCTGTGGAATCCTTGTGACTCATTATTCGAGGGAACAAGGAGCATGAATGTTCACAGATTAATTTCAGTAAACAACACTAAAAACTTTCCTCCGTCTAATGTAATGGAGACGGCCGTCGTCAGCAACACAGGCGGCTCTAACAACATATATTTCTCCCTCGGAAAATCCATGTCCGGAAAAGCCTTAGGGCTATTGTATTTCGCAGAGCTTAACTCGATGGCGAATAGATCATTCTCCGTTGGGATAAATAACGTCATTCGAGCTAAAGAAATTGATCTGGTCGGAAATTTCTCTGTCTCAGAGCTACCCTTCCAATATGATGTAACGACACAAGCAACAGCGAATTTACAGTCCAGGATCTCTGGTGTGAGTCCTATAATCAATGCCTTGGAGATCTACGATCTCTTTTCCACCCAGTTTCCAACCTCTTCGGATGACGGTCAGAGTCCAATTTCTTTCTTTTATTTATTTATTTATTTTAAAATATTGGATTATTGCTCTTATTATTTTTTCTTAACTGGCGAGGCTGCAGTTAAAGCTCTTAGAGAGCTAGCAAAAGCGTTTTCGCTGACCAAATGGATTTCTGATCCTTGCTTTGGCGTACCGTGGGATGGAATCATCTGTACTAATATCGATAACACTGTAAGGATTTCCCAAATGTAAGTTTAGTTTCCAATGTTTTGTTGTTTTCCATTTATATCTTCAATTAGAAGGAATTATAAATTTGGTTTTAGTCCTCTAATAGGGTGTATCCATACAGAAACTTGTCAGGAAGGAAACTGCAAGGACCCATACCACCAAGTTTCGGAGAGTTGACCGAACTCGTTTCAATGTAAGCCTCCAGTTTAATTTAAATATAAGCAGGAAATCAAGCGAGTAGTATGTATGTATGTATGTATGTATGTATTCATACATGCACGCATGCATGCTAATCCACCACTTCATTTTGCTTTCTGTATTTTCACAGTATTTTAATTGTTTTATATTTAATTATATATTATTATTATTTTTTAAAATAATTAATAAATATAATTTATCCATAATTAATTAATATTTAGAAATTGAGTTGAATATTTTTTAGTTGATTTTGTTTTGTTGATTAGGTTATATGATTATTTATCTTACTTTTGTAATTATAAATCATGTTGAAAGATACACTTTGTTGGTGAATTGATCTTGGATAATTAGAGGTTTTTTTCTTTCTTTTAAGTTTTTATTATTTTTTATGCTCCGCTTTCATTACTATAACCCATTTTTCCTTTCTTGTTTCTACTTCCTTGTCAAATAGGAAATTTCTATAAGAAACAAAAAATCATGGAGATGAGAAATGAGCACAATGAACAATGTCCAATATTGTATTTAAACAACTCAAATTACAATGAGTACAAAGCCTTGCATATAAAGGCAAGGAAGAGACAATCTACCTATGAAGTGGATTGACAAGTGCCCCATGAAGTGGCACAAATGAGTAGAAAAGTGTCCTATAGTTGTCAACCTTAGGATCACTAGGAATCTGCAATCCAACAACCTATTTGACTAAGTCATCAACCTTAATGCCAAGTGGTGAGTGACCTTTGATGTGAGATGGAAAGTCTTCCAATGTCAAAAATGTAGCACATGAGGTTTACCAAATAACTTGGTAACCTCTTGAGATCTAAAAGGTTGCACATTTAGTTAGAAAAGATGTTATCTAACCTCATCAACCTAAGTACACTTAAGTATAGTGAATAGAAAAAAATATTCACTCTAGTAATTTCTCACTACGTCTTCCTCATACAAAAAATTGTGGTAAAAATTTGACCTTTTAGCACCTACTCTGATTTGGTTTATGAAGCCCTCGAGTAAGCATCCCTCTTGATGACAAGGCCCATTCTATAAGCCTACAATGTGATGTATAATTCTTCTAACCCGTCCTTGCTAGTGATGATGGAATCTGAGAATTTAATAGAAGCAAGAAAGAATGATCACTTTTTGTGATTTCTCAAATGAATCTAGTTAGATTCATTTAGTTGCAAAATGATCTATAAATAAGCTAACCTTTTGGGCACATTCCTTGTAAAAATATGTGGTTTGATTAGACACCCACATATCATTATTATAGTGGTCTTTGAATGGAGATGCCAATCTCCCCAATTATGATGGATCCATATTTCTGGTACCCTATCCTTTGGTCTCAAAAAATCCATAATCTCCTTAGGTAACCT
>VDFB02167011.1:0-23430 GCA_007258455.2 Sequoia sempervirens
ATTCCAAGCCAAATTTTTTCAATTTTTACCAAGTACACAACAATGCAGAGAGCACCCGTTAGGGTTAGATAAATCAAACCAGCAGATTACAAATAACTCGTTGCCAAGAATGCGCACTCAATCTCAACAAGAGAGAGGCTGTCATATGGCAAGAGGATCGTCAGTGCCTTAAACAAAATGCAACTGGAGGTAACTCTAACCAAGAATGTGTCCGCGAAGGACGAACATATGGTCAGAGGATCTTCTACGCTACAAGTACTAAAAACAAACTCAACACCAAGCATGTGCTACCCAATCCAGTATGGAAAGGAGGCGACCATATGGTGGAGTGTTAAGAATTACAATGCTAATAAGGGAAATAAGCTAGAATGCTGAAGTACTCGACGTCAAGAATGTGCTTTCCAACCCGAGACGGAATGGGAGCTACCATATGACGGAGATATAAAGAAATACAATAGCGTATACAGAATGTAAAGTAAGACTGAGAGAAATGCTGACAGTACTACTGTTCAGCTTACAATGAATATTTAAATGCCTGCAAGATCAAGTATTAGAGCTCTTCAAATTGCTGCAACAACAAGGAATCTTTTACAAAGCCTTTAACGCTTTCCTAACACCAATCCAAGAAGGAGAATGCAGATTTCTCAAATCAGATTATGACAGACCTGCACTTTAAAATATATAACCAGCAACACAGATCCTTGTCAAAATGCTCATAACTCTCTCATTTCCCACCCAAATGATCTCAAATTTGATGCAAAGGACCCTCAAGAAGATGGCGCCTAGTTTAGTAATAAGAAATGGCATCTAAAAGTGGTTATTAATTACTGACACGAATCCCAAGGCACTCCAGAAAGTACGGCCTTCAAGGAATGACGAATTTGCATTATAAAATCATAAACTTCGTATTAAAATCTGCAAATATTCATGAAGGGGCGCCTCTAACAGGGAAACACAATGAGACAATACCCAGAATGAGAATGTTTAAGATTTGAGACTTGTGAGCAGAAATATACATTCAGCAGTCATGACCAGCAACTCTGGAATTGACAGGAAATGATAAAACTCAACTACGAAGGATAGGAAACCAACTATAACTGAAAAAACAAATCAATAACACTCAAACCTCTCAACTAGTTGCTGTTTTTCAAGCAAGAAGAAGAGCCAAGCTAGGAGGCCTTCATTCCTCGAAGCAATCCCAAAGCCAATCTGGCAGCATAACATTCCTGTAGACAAAAGATGATTCAAAGAGAACCAATGGCTTCCTTTTATAATTTCCAGTTGACCCGTCTCGAAACCCTAATCTTCTTTTTTGAATCAAACCCTAATTCTCCAATAGGTGGCGTCCCACTTTCCCAAGCACAACTTTGACTTTTAATATCACTTTATTTCTTCCTTGAAGTTGGCGTCCAATTTATGCTTGAATTAAACTTCTTTATAAGAAATATAATTAGTTTCCTTCAATGAAGCGCCACCCAAAAAGAACATCTTTTAAAAACAACTTAAAGTGAAGTTGCTAGGCCAAGGGGGTCAATGTTAAAATATAACATTAAAACATGACTTAATTGAAATAATTCGACTTATCTCTCCAATTGTGCCCCAAAGCCAAAAATGAGTAAGCCAACTGATCAGTCTGAAGTAGAAAGCCAACCGTGCCGAAACCAACAGGACCACTGCCAGAAATAGAATTTACTAAAAATAGTAAATTCCAGAAAGTGCTTGGAATGCCAAGAAAAACATACCACTGCGAAGCTCTCTGAAAACCCAGAAAGAATCCGCCATTAAAACAACCAACCTCGAGCAAAAGCATCCTCCAAAACGCGAAACCCTAATTTTGACTACTAGCCGACAACACACTGAGGAATAGGCTATCAATCACTGAAAAGTGAAGTGCTAAAAAGGGACATTATAGCACGCTAAAATAGTAAGTGTGCCCAAACACCAAACTACCACAATCTGAGATACACTAAAACTTACTATAAATAGTAAGTGCTAAAAATGGCCACTGCTATAAATAGTAACCCCTACCAGAAAGCGCCAAAAACCACCACAAAGCCCAACACAAGCCTTGAGTCCCCTAACCAACTCCACTTAGCATACAGGAACCCTGGAATAGGCTAATGGAGCTCCCAAACCAATCAAGTGCAAGAAGGGGACATTACAAATAGAGTGTAATCTCTCTTCATGTTTGCAATTGTTGGCATGATTTTGCACTAGTTGTATCACTTAGAAAGTGCAAACTTCATGTGCTTGCCTCATGATTTTGCCATGTTGCAATTTACTACAGCCCTGCCCTTCTTCGTGCAAGTTTGTGTTGGCAAAACCACTTCAAATGTGTATTCTTCATGCTAGTCATGCTGTTTACCAAGCTTTTCTGCTCAAATTGCATTTTTGCACTAGTAATGCCAACATAACAGTGTGATATCCTTTGTTTTTAAATTATCCTTCACTAGTCACAAGTTTCCAACCACTTGCCCATCAAGTCACCTTTCTCATTGGTATTGCCAATTAAAAGATGCCACTTTCATACTTAGTCAAAATTTCTCTTTGCTCTTGTCACACTTTTCCTCACTCAACCACTTAGATCACACTTTTGGACTGGCTAAGCCATTGGAAAAGTACAGGAACTTTAGCATTAGATGAATACATTTTTCCCCATCATCATTTTGCTTAAAGTAGCCATTTGAACTTCTTTCCCTTATAGCATTATTTCTCTCATTTGAATAGAATGCTGAAAAGACTTTGTAAACTATCACATCCCATTGTTCTCGCCTTCTAACCTTCATCAATGTATCATCTTCTATTTCATTCTAGAGCCTTCAACCACCAAAAGCTTGACTCGTCATATTTTGTCGTTTCTTATCCATGTTCCTTTAATGCTAACACTTTAAGAGCTTGATCACCTTATTCATCACCTCCCCTCCATTGAGCAATCCACAAACATTGTTAGCTTGACAAAAATAGACCAACACTCAAAGACTTGGCAATTTCACGGGAAGGACAACATAACTAGCATTAGTAACATGACAAGAATGACATAATTATTGACTACAATGTTGACTATAGGCAAAGTTTTGTAGAAGTACTAATTTTGGCACTAACAATGACTCTTTCTAGGGACCATGAGACAAACTTGGACCATAGGAAAACTTTAGAATCTTTGGGGAAACTTCTCTAGCACATTCAACCTTGAATTCAGTCTAAACACTATCCTTTGAAAGAGGTTGAAGGTGTTGAAGAACAATTTCAATCTCATGCTCAACTTTTGGAATCCACAATTGAATTTAGTTGTACACCTCGTACTTGCAACACCTCATACTATAGTGTTTGGCCTTAGGCAAACTATATCTCTTCAATTTTTCAATGCAACTAGTTTCAAAGAATGAATTTCTAAGAGGGGGAAATAACTGCACTCTTTTTCATTAATTTTGAAGCTGCTATCTTCATTAATCAACCATTTTTCTTCCTCAAGCATATTTAAACCCAACATCAACTCATTAACTACTATTGAATGCTCAATTCCTGGTTCTTTAATTTTCATATGCGGAGCCATTGAGGACAAAGGTGAGGATGAGTCAAACTTCACCAAGAAGTCCATTGTGTCCTTGACTAAAAATCCACCCTTCAAGTTTTGTAAGAAAATGTCTAAGGCCAGCAATGAATTGTCCATTTCTAAATTTGATCCATAACTTGAATTTAGAACTCCGTTTTTTCTGCAAAGAGGAGATGAAACTTCATCCAAGTGTTTTATTTCTTCTATTTAATCTTGTATAGGTTCTTCATGCAAGCCTTCAAATGCACATAAGAATTCACTTGACACATCTTCCTCTCTTGTGCAGCCAATTCCTTCGTGCCCAATGAAAATAGTTGAATCTTATCTTTGTTCTATGGATGCTTGGGAGACTTTATCTTCATTGGCAAACAAATGAGATGCAATTTCCTCTAACATAACAGCCTATACTTCCCCAAAGAAAATAGGAAGGCTTGTGAGATGGATGTGAAATCAAATTCATCCAAATTATTTTATGTTGGAATGAATATTGGCTCTTGAAAACAAGTCATCATTGATGATTCCCCCCATGAATGCTCTTTCTGTCTTTTCTCTCTTCAAATATTTGTTCTTTCACAACAATTTGATTCCATTGACATGCATAATCATTGAATATATTTTACTTTACACCATAAACTAGTCCATTGTGAATATACCCTGTCATAGAGTCACCATCAAGCTCATCATGAAGATGCTAAAGGTTATCCAAAACCTTTGATAATATGACTTAAAAGCTACCAAGAGTTGTATCATGCATTGCATCTCTACTCAATGTTGGGCATCATCGTTGCCTATCTCATGGAAAGAGCAAAAAATTGCTTGTGTTATTATCAAGGGGTGCCTCCAAGGTGAATCTTTCTAGTGGAGGAAGCAATCTAAATCTATCACTTATATTATTCCCTTGACGATGTCCTTGATACTATTGTGCCAAACCATTCTACTAAAATTGCATCTTCATGTTTTTCATATCATTCACTACTCTTTGCAACAAAAGATCAGCATAACATGAAACCATGGACTTAATAGAGTCTTTCCTAATTTTTTCAATAATAATCATTGTAGAGCCTCTCTAATGTCTAATTAACTTGGTGCTACTAGGTATACACATAGCTCAGAGGACCTGAAAATCCTTAACTGAACAATTCATCTTTCACAAGAGGTTGCATTTAATTATCAACCAAGGACTCATACACTTTAAATAGTGTTGGCAAAATATATGCGTTCACAGATCCTAGATGCGTCCTACATCAAAGGAGTATAGGCAAATACACATGTACAAAAGACTACAAAAGTTGGAAAGTAAAATGAATTACTAATTCACAAAATAAGGGAAATGAATATAAATTGTTACCTTATGCTACGAGTACCTAATGCTTAAGATTGTAACTGTCAACTATTAAAACTACAATGTCCCAACCTAGCTAATTCCTCCAGAGTATGAAACCAAACATGAAGCTACAAAATTCAATTCAAAACTACAAAATGGCATTCATAAATTACAACACATGCATATAACTGGAAATTATTAACTGAATTCAACAATGCATTATTTAATCTAACAATAGAAAATGAAGTGCGCTAGCAGTACCTCAAGTGGCCCTTGCTTGAGTTGTCGCTTCCACAAAAGTTGTCAAACACTCACTTACACAGCAAATCATGATATCAAACAAATTTCCTTTATGGTATTCTAACATTGAACTCTTACATAAAATCCAACAAGAATCTGCTGAAGATCTTTTTATTCAATAACACACATTCTATTGTTGCAACCACTGAGTAACAGATAAACAACTAACTAGCAATAATCAACTTATCAACTCAATTTCCTCCTCAACAAAAGATCCCACTATATAGGGTCTGTGAGGAGTTCTATTATTCACAGACTAAAAACAAACTCATAAAGAAATTGTCAACTCTTCCTCAAAGATAGGAAGAGGACCTAGTCTAAGATAGAAAATAGTAACTATGAAGCAGAAGTAGAGAAACCAATTTAGAATTCTATGTCCAACGGTTTAACTGCTAGAATAGAGACATGTTCCTGAGAACAGTCTTGTCATAAATTAGTCCTACTAAGAGTAGACTCCTCCTGGTGGTCTTATTCGGTGAGCAAGAGTATTATGCAGTGACTCACGGCTGATCAATAACTGATCACCTTCGTTCCTTTTGAAAATGTCATGCCTTGGACATTTGACTTCTTCTCTACAACCATCTGCAGTCCTTATGTTGTGGGCTGAAAAACCTATTGCTACAGGTTGACAATCCTTGTTGCAAGGTGTTAGTCTTATTCCTAAGGCATCCATGTGATATCCCCACTCTAGTCAGTTCTCGGGAACAGTGTGTTAGCCTATTTCTTGGACCCTTGTGGGCTAACTGGATTGGTTAGAGGGTCAATGGTATTTTCTAGAGGAGTTGGTCGTTCTCATTTTCAGAGTCCAGTGATTGGCTCACTGCAAGCCTTGGCAGTTTAGGAGTTGACAGCTTCTGACGGCACAGAATTTTATGGAGTTTTGAGAGAGTTATGGATTTTTAAGTGATTTGAGTTAATTATTTAACTTAATGCTTTATTATAAAGTCAAATTGACTTTATACATATTATATCACTTAAATATTTCATAAAAGTGACTTAAAATTAAATCATTTATGCATAGAAGTGGGCGCCCAAGTATTTAACTTAAAACTATTGAAAATTGATTTAAATATGATTTAAAATATTTAAATGATTGCAAGTGGCGTCACTTTCTTGAAAGTCGTGCCTTTGGGATATAAGGCATTTTGGCAATGAGAAACTCACTTCTTGATTATTTCGACTTTGCCTTTGGTATTCTTCTGTGCTTTCCTCTGTGATCAGGGTTTGAGCAAATCTTCCATTGGAGAACAAGATCTCTTCAATGTTGAGCATTTTTGAGATTGTGAGAGACCTGTCGAATTAGTGCAACTGTGAGGGCTTCATTAAGAGGTTCTACATGCTACAATCAAAGTTTATTATTCAGTTTTTTACTTGTCTGCAATAAGGAAAGGGGTTTCTTCACCAGAGACGCCATCTTCAACAGATCTCAACTTTTAGCTTTGTCCTTTTGGTTTCTTCCTTTGGCCGTACCATTTGCCTTGGGATTTGTGCCTTCCTGGAGGTTTGGCGTGTGAAGCTTGTAGCTAAAACGCCTTCTCTTTGACTCCTGTATGTGCTTCATTCTTGGTGGCTACTCCTATTAGCCCTTTGTATCCTGTTTCAGGGTGGGAGAAGTCATTTTTGGAGGCCAAGCATCCATATTTCCCAGTTTTCACCATTCTTGGCTGGCGAGTTGACTAATCTTTTTAAATAAATAATCTAGAAGCATTCGGGTATGTTTATCATTTGTGATCTATTTGTTTCAGTTAAATAATACCTTCTGCACTTCCATTCTGTAGAAAATAGCTCAGTTTTACATTTTATGAGCTTTTATATGATGCGCCCCTTCTCTTCTGTCTACAAACTTTCTTTAAAAAACTAAAAAACACAAGAAGATTTAAGAAAAATACAGGGGTTTGAGTTGTGAGCCAGCAGGGTTCATCACAATCCGCATTATTAACAATCCTAAATTAAACACAAAATCATACTAAATTTCATAGACATTCATGCATTCATAATTTCATACCATATATCAACATAACATATTTCCATTTCCACATACTTAAAAGTGTATAAAAGGCATATAAAAGGTATGTAAGGTCTTGGTAATGTCTTCAAAACTTAGCACAAGAAATGATAAGAGCATAAAACAGTAAAAGGAAAACTAACCAATGATTGAGCCCATCAATCATGTCATCTTCAAGCTTGATTGTTTGCTCTTAAGCTTCTTCAAATTCATCAATTCCATTGATTTGATGAAGAAAGCAATCTCCAATGGAAGGGTGTTTATAAAACAACTCAAAACCATTGTGGAGGTCTTACAAAAATGTTGATTCTTCCAAAAAGTCAATTAGTTCTTGCTACTATAATGTCCTCTTTTCAATAAATCTATGTTTGTGGACCAAAACCACATTCCTAGTGTCTCTCGTGATCAAAGAGTGCAAATGCATTCTACCCCTTCTTCCCCCATGTGCATATTAGATTCACAAATTGCTAATTGTCCCAAAAAGCTTCAAAGTTTGTAGGTGGTCTAAGTATTGAACTTCCCCTTCCTAACATCCCTTTCCTTTGACCCCCACTCCTTTCCCTTACCTTGTCTAAGAATCAAACTTCCTTGTACCAATGTGCATCACTCCCGAACCCAGATCCCCAATGAGTAGTAAGAGTTAGTTAGTATCCTTGACCTTCAAACTTTGACGTTCCTGCCCTTTTGCACTGTTCATTCCTAAATACCCTTACAGAGCCGAAGAGTGCCATTAATTGCAAGTTTTGACTTAGTGACCACACTAGAAGGTATTTTCTCGCCTAGAAACAAAGGTCAACTCTCAAGGGCGTCAATTCACATGCAATTCCAAGTGAAGGATGAAGCAAGTCAACAAGTCAAACCAATTCAAATAGAAGCGAGAAAAAGGGGACCATTTGCTAGAACACCATGATCAGTCACCTACTCCTTGGGCCCCACTAATGCAATAGTTGTATCCACAACTACCCATATTCCATGCATAGATATGAGCCATTGTTTTGGCAGGATCTCTCATTAGTCGTTGATTTCCATGATATCAAATGAGAGACACATTACTAAGAGATTCATTCAATTGTTTTACTTCCAAAAATCCTAGTAGACATCACTCAAAGAACGTGTTGTACAGTGTTGAATTGAGGACAAAACCTTTCAATTCTATAGCAAACTAAAGGATGGAAACTCAATGACCCAATAAAGGCAACTTCAATTAGAGTTTGAGAGTGGATTCCCTAGTGACGGATTTGAACTACAGAGTGTGAGAATGACTGACAGGCTTTGTAAGGATTTGTAATACCTTGTTTATGTTATTGCAGTCACAATCATTTAAATTTGTTGTTGTTACAAACCTTGTAATTGCTACAATCGCGGCTATGTTTTTTGTATCATTGTTGTGTACTAGACATCATTGTAGACTCTATTATTAATCTAAAGCTTTGCATATGCTTTCTTTTTATCTATGCAAATTGGGTTATTAATAATTTTAAAAACCCATGAAGAATCGGAAGTATGGTCACAATGGGATCAATATTAAAAGCATAATGAAAAAACATTAAGGTTAAAGATGAGGGTTTGTAAAGGAAATTTTTGGGTTGACTAGTTTTTGGTATAGTTAATTAGAGCTGTTGATTTAGGGTAAAATACTTAAGTCTAAAGTATAAAACTAGGCCAATAATGTTGTTTTAGTGTTTTCTAAGGTTTTTGTTTTAAATAAACCCAAGCCGTATTTGTCCAACATATAGTTCATTTGTTGAAGGTTTTAATAAAATATTTTCCCCAGAATATTATAGTGGTATTAGATCTGGTTTTCTTGCCATCCTATGAATTGTGTGAGAATTCTAGAGTTTCCTAACAAAGGGGAATGATATAGGTCATTTTATTGATGTGGAGATACAAATACAACAAAGTCAAGATGAAATACAAAGGAATCAAGGAAAAATGAACAGGTTTGAAGAAGTGGCCAAGTTAAAGGAAAATTATTAGAATCAATCTAAATCTATGAGGGCGACTTTTTTAACCTTTGAAAAGTATGTTGAGATGGTAGGGAAAAGTCCATTCTATAGGAAGAAAGAAGAAATGTCACTAGTAAAGAACCAGATTTCGTCATAAGAAGAGTTTGATGTATCAAAAGCAGTAGGATGATTTCAAAGCTGCACTAGCTTTTGAAGGGTTCTTAACAGTACCGAGAAGAAGAAATATGTGTAAATATCTAAGAAAGTCGAGAAAGGAAGAAAAGAAGTTAGAACTGAAAGGAGAACAATGAAAACTAGAGTCACAACCAGCATCAAAGCATAAATCATCTCCAAACAAGAATTAAATATATAAAAAATCATAAATATATACATATTTGCAGCCTAAAACAAGTATTAAATTCAGAAGGCCACATATCATGCATATGCTAAACAAAACTGCCATAAATATTACAAATTTGAAATATATGTGTAAATATCTAAGAAAGTTGAGAAAGGAAGAAAAGAAGTTAGAACTGAAAGGAGAACAATGAAAACTAGAGTCACAACCAGCATCAAAGCATAAATCATCTCCAAACAAGAATTAAATATATAAAAAATCATAAATATATACATATTTGCAGCCTAAAACAAGTATTAAATTCAGAAGGCCACATATCATGCATATGCTAAACAAACCTGCCATAAATATTACAAATTTGAAATACAATATACTAATTCAATATAAATTTGTCAAAACTTGAATGCCATGATAGATATTTTGAATTCATTGTTCATTGGTTCAATGTTAAAATAATACAATTAGTAATCCGTGCCATATGGATCATCATGAAGACTAACATCAACATCATCATTGACATTAGATGATGCAGGTAGATTAGATGAACCACATGCAACCCCACTACCACTTGCACTAAAGTATGTTGGGTATCCAACTCCACAAAAAGTGAAGATTGGGTGGCAATTTTAAAAGTAAAATTAGTTCACTCTAGATCTACATCCCACAACTTTGTGCCCCGTCCTTGTACTCATTGGGTCTATGAGTAAGAAGGTGCAAGTTGGAATGCACATAAACTAGCTCTTGTGTCTTACCTATTGCTAGTCAATTGCATTTCACTAAGTAGATGAGGGAGTATGTACTCCAATTTTACTTAGATGAAGAAGAACTAGCGACCTATTGAAGCAAAGTGAGAGAGTTACAATATAGAATTGTAAATCAAACTTCAAATTTAAAATTAATTATTTTACTTTAAAAATGATAAACAATTCAAATTTAGGGAGCACAATAAAAATTAAGAAACTTACTTGCGATAAAATTTTGATCGCAAGAGTCTAGAGGTGTGGTGATGTATGGCAATTGAGGTATCACCAAGCGTGAGCATCCTTCCTATACTTGTCACAAACAATGGAAATACTATGACCATTTGAGGCTACAAACTCAACAAACTCGTTTGTAACTAAATCCTCCATTATAAGATGAAGGAAGAGTTCAGTAAGTGCTTTCCTATACCCTTCACTAAGTTATGCATCTTTGTATGGTGGAAGCCTTAACAACATAGCAAGAATCTCATCATTGTAAAATTGGGATTCAATGCAAAATCAATAAGATGTAGTGGGGTGGTTATTTTGTTCCATTGCTCGATACAAATTGTGTACACCTGTTTGAAGATGAATTTTTCATTTATGATAGATTTCATCTTCTCAATCATTCAGTCAATGCCATCGTAAACCTCTCCCAAACATGGCTTATCCATGTTAGTAAAGCAGATCATACTCATGATGGGCTCAACGAAATTTAGAAGATATTCCACCCAATCACACCATGTGTCATCTAGGATCATCCACTTTACATTTGTTCCCCTTTCACTATTGGATTGCCTCCAAAGAGACCAACATTGGCTAATGACCATGCTAGAAAGTGGCTCTTGCACCTTCACAAGTCATCTTTAGACAATCGTGTTGGATACATAAATTTAAAAAAATAAATTAGTAATTTAGTAATTACTCCAGTGAAATGTAATATTTAATAAAAATTGAAGTGTTCCAATTACATCAACAACTCGAAGTGTGAGAATGATCTAAAAATGACATCAACATGTGGTGAATTGTGATGAACGTTTGGATCCCTTCAACGCCAAGATAGATTTGCTTGATCCAATTTATTTTCCTACCCAACTTTTGTAGCATGAGGTTGAGCGATTGGACAGTACAAAGTGTCCAAAATATATGTGAAAACCATGTCTCAACCAACATACCCACTGCTCTACATTTTTTTGTTATTGTCCATTACTACTTGGACAACATTTTGAGGACCCTCTTCCTACATGCAATGTATAAGGATGTTAGCAATAAATTATACACCCTTCACCTGCCCCTCACAATCATGGCTTTCAAAAACATTGCCCCTTTAGAGGGCATTGCAATCACATTAATGATTGATTTCTCACATCCTTTCATACATTGGAAACAATGGACACCCTTTTTTGTTTCGTTGAATTCCTCATGGGAGCCAATGAAATGTCTATATTTTTTACCTCCTTTGCTAGTAAGGTGATGTGCACCTTCTCATAACCTAACCCTATGTGACCTTATAGAGCCTCATTTACTTTTCTCAACATATCTTGCCAATATGGTGATTGAATGACATTTAAGGAAAAACTGTTTATTTAGAGACATCTTGCAACAATTTGATTAGCAATCTCTCTAGTGTCATTCTGAAATGCCCTCGCTAATGCCCCCCTCATTCTCTTCACATTAGCAAACTATTCTTCGTTCCTACCCAAAAATGAGTGGCTCTCCACTACAAAATCATGGAAGATAGTATGAAATGGAGAAGCAAGTGGGCTTCGTGATCCCTTCCTCTCCTCAAAGGATGGTCTATGCTATGGGAAACTCTTGCATCTACTTCCTCTTGCTCTCTAAGATATTCTACTATTTGATCAAGTGGCACAACTTTACCATCATTTCTTGGGCATGCTTTCATTCCCATGTTGGAAATGGCACAAAAATGGGCTTGCACTCGATTATACAATCTAGTATACATTTGATCACAAACAGTACATATCCAAACAAATGTTCCACCACCTCGAATTTGTTATATCATTTGTACATGCACCCATAAAGGTGAACTTGGGTTGGTTTTTGAGGTGAGTCGACCAATGGTGCTAGTATTGGTTGTCATTATACTCTCTACGACGAGTTCAAATAATAATTATTCAACAATAAATGTCAAATATTTAAATTTACATACTAATTTTAAAATTTAAAATTAATATTAATTATTTAATATTTAATTATTATAACAAAATTAAATGTAACTATACCATTCATTTATTTTAATTTTAGTTTAAGACTTTTCACTTTATGTTTGCAATATATAAATTAAAAGACATAATATTAATATCTAATGATGTTGTAAGTGTCCTGCATATACAAGTAATTTATAAATTTATATTATTAATAATTTTTTATATAATATATAGTTTAATATACAATATGATATATAATAGTTTAAGTTTTAAAACTATTTTATAATATTAATTATTAAACTTTTCAAACATTTAAAACTATTTCTGATTTCATATACTATGATAACAAATTAAACTATTATGTATATTATATAACAATAAAGTATTAAACTATTGGCAACATATTTTATATATTATTAAATGTTTGCATCTATTATTTTTAAATTCAATTGCAGACAGCAATGCCATTTTGACCTGCTTCAAAATCGCATTTGTGAAGTGTTTTTGGTTTTCAACTTCAATTTTGGAGTTTTCTTGTTCAACGTTCATTTTCAATTTGTTTGTTCTATTATCAGCCACGAAAAAACTTTTAAACACATGAAACCATCAGAATCAGCAATGAAAACAGTAAGAACAATCATGAGACAAGATGAACACAAATTTCACATGGAAAACCCTTTCGGGTAAAAAAACCACGACAGAACTACGCTTTTATTAACTTCAATAAGGCACCAACCCAGGAGACTACAATCTCCAAATTACAAAAGTGAGCACCAACTCATTGAAAGCATCAACTCCCCTGAAGCACCAACTTCGAACAGCTGAAGCACCAACTCCAGCATGAGCACCAACTGACTAAGAAATTTCACAACTCTGCAATTCTAAATTCTCGATTCCAAAATCCATTCTACACTTCACTTGATAGGCTTATACATGCATAAGAAATCAGTTAGCATAACTTCACACTTCAAGAAAAATGACAACCATTCTCAAACTACTTGACTCATGTTCAAGAAAATTAGTGATGAAGTCATTGTGTCCAAAAACTGTAAAAGCTACACCCAAAAATATATAGAGCAGCAGAACCTATTTTTAAAAAAAAAACACTTATATCAAAACTTCAAAAACCAAAATGAATGCCATACTGATGCAGCACTGATTCATCCAATTCTAGCCAGAATGAATACCCACATAACTCAAGAAACTGTCGCAGATGATATGATTTAGCAATGAAGCAGGATCGCTGTATTCAAGGCTACCTTCAATACATAGTTCTCACAATGAAGTTGACATACCAGCACCAAAGAAACACTTTTCAAAACTGTTAATAGCAAAGCATGCAACAATGACCCACGAACACAGCCAATGCCAAAAAATTAATGATTACTTTTACCATGACACAACTAGCACCATGTTATATCGAATACTTCCTTAGAGCATGTAAGATGCATATTACTACCTCGGGTCGCACACCCACATCCTCTCTTCATACACAATTAACTCAGAATAAGTGCAATGAAAAAAACAACCGAGTATGAATTGTCACACCACCACAAACAGCCTGTGCCTTAAAAGAATGAAAAAAAGGCATTGAATAATTACGTCTCCCTCACTCCCTTTTTTCGTTTTCATTTTCTTCACACAAAGACTTTGGAATATGTCTCACAGCTAATGTGTGATAGCGATTTCACCTAAAAACACATCCTCAACCCCTTTTTAAATTCATTTCAACTGCAGAGACCACTGAAAATGCCCGAATCAAAAGCAAGTCGAAGCAATATCATATCATACTGTCACATCTTCCTCACTAATTACAAATCAATCAAAAATTGAGCACGACATGAAACAATTTGTGTGCTCTCTTACATACAGCCCCACACACATACAACGTAACATGAAGATATTCAATCAACAAGAATAGATGCAAAAGAATGTCTCCAACATCAAGATTGCACAGATTGAAAGAGCTTCACGCAATACCACACAAGACAGCCTTTGAATGCACACGTCTTCACAAAAATGCATCAATTAATCATTTTTGAGTCAAAACATTCTTTAAAAAGAAAACGTCAATGTGAGCATACATACAAAATGCATACTTAGCCCCTCATAGACAAAGACATCTCCAAAATCGAAAATTGCAAGGCTCTATGGATTACGCACACCTTCGATATTATATGTGTCTTAAAGCAACGTCATGAATATACACAACTTCTTCCAAAACCATACAACCATGAATTCCAGAAAAAGCTTCACACACACAACTAAGGAAAAGATAGCCATGGCAATTTAATGCTCACAACTTGGCACTGAACGATTTTTGCGGCTCCTTCCATATTAAATATAATTGAATGATTGCTTAACATTTCTATTATCAATGAATACATATGATCATTGATAGTTTTCACGACTTTGAATAATAAAAAGTTGTCACTGTAGAAACAGAACCTGCAATATATTATAAGCCTCCTACTACAAACCGATATTAGAAACGGTCACTAACAATAGAGACGATAGGGACATTCAATTGCTATTAATATCTGCCACCGTCACCCAGAAATAAAGAGTTGCCGCACCTCACAAGGAATCAAACACATCGTGCCACTTCCATTCAAAGTGATTTGGAAAAACACCTGACCTTGACATCTCAACATGACATGGCATAACTGCTGACATGTAGAAGTGATATGGCATAACTGCCACGGACCTTTGACATCAATGACAAAATGTTCAACATAGGGGATATGCATTTTGTAGATTTTGTGATCATGATTAATAATTGGTCTATTACTTGGTCAAACTTATAGTTACAAATTACAATTGTTGTGGACTCATGCTAATTAATATGTAGCTTTGTAACAACCAAGTTTCAAGGTTGATGGCATAGATACAAGATAAAAGATGAATGTGAGTTGTCTCTATTTCATGTCAAAAAAGTCTAGACAAATGACATGAAAACTTTAGATAAATATAAGGGTTGCAAACTCTATTAAATGATAAGGTTTTGATCATTTCTAATGGTAGTTCAATGTTAATATTGCTAAATTCATAGCCATGATATCTTTTAGTGTGGGGGCATGACCTTTGCACTTAATCCTAATTGAAAGAGGATTAGTAAACATAAATGATTCTTGATTTTTCTAAAATGTAAATGGGCGTGTCATAAACTGAACCGGCATTGAAAGGCTATAAGTTTTTTTTTAAGTAACAAAAATGTGCCTAGGTATATTAGGGGATGGCTAGCCATTCTAGGGACATTTGGGTGATGTTTGGCCATCCCCTAGCCATCCCAAGGATGACTAGCTGTCTCGAAGATAGTTGGGGGCAATTGGACATCTCTTGGCCATCCCAAGGACTAGAGACATTTGTGTGCGCTAGAGACATTTTTATTTTTTTTGCAAAATAGCAGATGAGATGGGGATGTTTCCTACCCATCCCCACATCTCCGAAACATCCCCTGGGGGACAGGAACATATTTGTAGGGGATGCGTCCCCAAGAAGCATAAGTTCAAATTGAATAGCACCAACAGATATAGATTGTTGGCTAAATCAAAGACCTACATTCTACATCAACAAGAAATGATTAAATGGATGAACACCAAATGATTCCAAAAGATAAATGGCTAAAGCATTATGCAAAGTTATTATTTTAATGAAAAACAGGCATCAACACAAAGATTGTCTAAGTTACTCAATGCAATTTACTTGATGGAATTAAAAACGTGGGTTTAACCGTTTAACAATCACTAAATAACACTAACTGCTGGATGTTTTTTGTAGCATGAGTTTTACATTCACCATCCTTCGCTACACACAAACACAACGACTTAGCTTCAACTATAGAGTGACAATTTTTGCAACATAAGTTTTTGATAAATATTTATAGGCTCTTTGACAGTAGCCTTTAGGACTTAAATACTAACAAATCAAGCTTTAAAGAAAATCCTAATTTTATTTATTGCAAGAGTAAATAAGCCCTTCAAAATGGTCTAGAATAAAATTTCATCTGCCTTAAATTTGCTTTCTTCCCAAAACTTGTCGATTATGACAAATAATGGCCTATGATTCACCTCTTTATTGTTTTAAGAAGAAAAAACCCCTTAAATTTGGTTTTGAGCTTGATATTGGTCTATTTGCTTCTAAATGGAAGCCTTTTTGGACAGTATCATTATATCAAAATAACGACTATTTTTATATATTATAGCTAAAGTGCAGTTTTATGAATAAATCACCAGTTTTTTTATGGCCATTTTAGAGTGGCATTGTCACACCAAAAATGCAACTTCTTTATGCTTAAAACTGATTTGCATTGAGAACCGATTTTTAGTGACTAAATGTAATGTCCCCATTTTGGCCATACGCTCTTCATTTGGATTTAGCCTATTTTCGAGAATCCGTAGGCTACTCAATTGTGCAAAATTAGGGTTTCCTCTTTTAGATACTGCTCAGTTAGCATTAAGAGGATGATGTGCAGACTTACTATTTATAGCAGTTTGCTATTTTTAGCAAGTCTATCTTTTGGTAGTATCTGTCTAGCAGCAGTTCAATCTTTTGCAGTTTAGTGTTCAGTTTGGCTTTTTGTTGTTTTGATGTGAACTTACTATTTATAGCAGTTGGCTATTTTTAGTAAATCTAATTTTGGTAGTGGCATCATCAGCAGTTCAGCTCAAGTCATCTTGCTATCCATCAGTTTCAGTAGTGGCATTGGTTTTGGTTATCTCCATGGACTGAATTTTCATACTTAGTCAATTTCATGTTTTTAAGTTGTACCCACACCTAGGCTTAATAACTTCATGTTGTTTTAAAGAAGGGTCATTAAGGGGTCATGTTGAGAATTTAATGATTTAAATAAATGCTTTATTGTTGCAATTTGGAAATGGACGCCTAAAAGGAAAGTTGAATAATCTTTTATTATTTCAAAAAGTAAATGCTTAAAGGTGGCGTCCCTCTTGGAAGTTGAAGTGATTCGACTTCTTGGAATTTGAAGTGTTTCATTTGCCAATTGAAACTTATATATTGCTGTTGTTTGAAGAGCTGATTATCTTTGGAAATATTGTAAAGTTATGCTGCTGGTTTGAAATCCAAAATCCGGCTAAGGGAAAGCTTAGCAATTCCACTCCATTCTTCGGGCCTGAAACTATGGTTCCCTAGATGGTGGATTAAGAGTGTGTTTCATTCAGAAGTGCACATTGAGAATCATTGTTGGAGTTTTGGTGAGATATTTCCAGTTTTTCATATTGTTGGTTATTATATGGCTGAATGAGATTTTCAAAAACAGCGTCTTGTATGATTTTAATTTTGTTGTGGGTATTCAACAATCTCATTCCTAAGCTTATGGCGACCCTTCCTAGCAATTTTCAGATTTTATTTTGAAGTGTGTGATTTATTCTTGCAAAATCGCCCTTGCTAAGGGCCATACCATGTTGGGAGCATTGGGAATTGTGCAAGTAAATTAATGCTTGCTTTTTGAAGCTCTTTCATCATCATGACATGGGTGCCTATCCTCCAGAGGTTCATTGCAATTGATTTCACTCAATTTGGAGGTAAATTGATAAAGTTATGTGCATTTCATTGATTCACAGGTTGTTGGTTTACAGTTTCAGTTTGCTGGTTTTTTATATCAGACTTCAAAAGAATCAGATTTATGCTTCATTTTCAGTGTTTTGAGAGCTTTGTAATTTGAGAGAATCATTCTTCACATATTGGCATTGTTCTATCATTGTAATACTAGTAAATTGCAGAGTATCTTGATTGTAAGGTTGTGCATTAGTAGTACTAATCCAACCAATTTGTTATTGTTGCATTTACTTGTAATTTCTAAGCAAACATTAATTACCCCTGGATGGTTTACCGCCAGTGTGGAGAATAAACTTGTAACTCTCATTGTACCCACTAAAAAGTGGAGAATTCCCACTCTTAAGTGGATGCCCGCCACAATAGATGAATTAGTTGAATTGTTTGTAGTATTCACCCCCACTGTTTAAGTGGTTGAGCGGAAATCTTTATGGCTGGTTCACCGCCTAAGTTCTTTCAGTTTTGTAATACTTACTCTGCCATATGTTAGCACCTCGCCTTCAAAGGGATCTTGTGTGCACATTCTTGGCGTTGAATTTATTTTGTACTTCCAATTGTAATCATCCTATAGTTGTTGAGTTATTAGATCCTAGGGATCCTCTAACCATATGCCGGCCCCTCTTCCTTAAGTGGTTTTAGGGCGCATTCTTGGTTAGAGTTCTTTTCCGCATCGTTTTGGTTTGGAGCTAACCTTAACGAGTGCATGTGCATTGTAATTGATATTGAAAATCAAGAGAAAAAATTAAGGGGCATATTTCAGTGGTATCAGAGCAGAAGATCTTGCCATCCTGTGATCAGAGCTTCATGTTTAGGCAGTTGAGTGACAGATATCTCCGGTACTACACCGAAAGTCAGAACAGATTCTAGTTCAGCTCCTTGTGGTATCCAGAAGTTGGCAATTAGGCATGGCTAATGAAGAAGAGATGAAATTGGCAAAGGCACTGTACATGGCTGGAAAGAGACTTGACAAAGAATTTCAGTCAAGAGAAAATGAAGAGAACATTCTTCATTTGTTAGAGCAATGTTTGAGACAAGTGAAGCCATCACCTTCAAAGAAAATGGAGTTGGCACTAGCTCTTGCAGTGAATTCTTTGAATCGACCCTATTGGTTGGGGCATCCTGATGAAGAAACCAAGCTGCTGATTTCTTCTTGTTTCATGGAGATAATAAGAATTGTAAATCCCCATTTGCCCTATGATGATGAAACTATGAAGATCATATTAAATATGATAGTGGATAGTTTCCAAGATTTGGATGAAACTGGGAGTGGATTGTTTTCTAGAAGAGTTGTTTTAAAAACATTTTCAGAAGTAAGAACTTGCATCCTTCTGATAGAATTGGAGATGGAAAATCAGATTTACCATCTATTTAATTATCTCTTCACTTCGACTTGGAGTGAGCAGGAAGAGGATGTGTTTGCAGCTGTCATGAATGTTCTAATCTCTACAATTAAAGAAGCTGATAGTCTTCCTGAAAGTGTGCAAACTCTTCTCTTGGATGCTTATAAACGTGAAGAGCAGATTTCTCCCACTGCTGATTTGTTAGTTAAAGAAATTTTCAGTCAATGTGAAGATAAGTTGAAACCACTTTTGAAGAAGATTGTTGAAAATAGAGAAGAGATATCTGAAGCTGAAGAGGATGAAAGTTGGAATCCGTTTGAAAACATTGCAAAAGTTCAAGGGGTATCCACAAATTTGCACTTATCTAAGCATTTGTAGAAGAATGTAATATGTCAGTGGAAGCCTTGACGACTAGCGAAGTACTCTTGTTTTCTACAAAGGAGAATAGTGAGTTGGCTTGTGTTAAGAAGCCTCATGTTGAAGATTCAAAGAAAGAACTTTTGGAAACAAAAGTTGAAACAGAGATGCATGAAGAGGCCATAAGTGCTGATCCAAATGAGGAAGAAGTTCGGATAGTTGAAGATATGTGTTCAATCAGCAATTTGCTTCTTCATAATTCCAGAGAATGCTTGTTTGAAAGTCAAGTCAAGGAGGAGAAGAAGAAAGAGAAAGTTGAAGTCTCTTCCTACTTCAAAGCTGATTTGATCAATTCTTTTGAATCATGTGTAGAAGACAACATGGAAGGTGAAGCTTCTAGTAGTTATAAGGCAGATTTCTTTTCACCTGAAATCAAGCTAAGGCAAAAAGCTAAGGAATTGGAAGGCACTATGGATGGAATGATGAAGAGTGTTCATCACATGCGAGACAAGTTGAGGAGTACAGCTCAAACCATTTTTGAAATCTTTATCCATCAAAGTGGTTCTACATCATCTCAGTCAGCATATGAAGATTGCAGCTCAAGTTCACACATTGTTGATAATGGTATTCAAGTTTTGTCAAAACTTGATAGAATTCATAGGCAAGTAGAACATTTGATTCATGATGTGCCTAGGGGAGAAGTTGTATGTTGCATTTCTATTGATGACATGAAGTCCATTAAATTTTCCTTGGAGGAGATTAAATCTAGTCTTTTGCACATCATTTGTGACAAAGACATAGTGGCCAATATTGCTGACAAGGCATTGGAGTGGAATGAGCTTACCAAAGCGAGGTTGCAAGAAGTGCATGAGACCCTAATTGAAGCAGAAAATCAGATTGTTGTTTTTCAATATTCATGGGAGCAAGAAAACAAAAGAAGAGTGGAGGAGGTTCAAGTAATTCTTGATGAGCTTGATCTCATACAAGAAACATATGATTTGGAATGCTGCCCTAAGAGACCAAAGCATTCAAATTCTCAAGTTTTTCATGCTTTTGACAATCTCTTGTATGAAGAAGGTTCTAGTAAGGTTTATGTAAATCCTCTTTTTGAAAATGATGAAGGAATTGCTTCAAAGATTACTGAAAGAGGGGATTTGAGTTTGTCTTCTAGCATTGGAGAGTTGATACATGAGTTGCATGAAGTTGAATCTACTGCTGCTCCTAGTGCATCCACTCAGCAAGAATTGGTATCTCTTGGAACACAAAGAAATGAAGACATTCTTATTGTTCATCAAAGAGTTGATGGGCATGTTGATGAAGGTTTTATTTATATTTTGATGAGGATGTTTGTGAGACTCTTGTCAGATTTTAGTTCATCACCATCTTCTCTTAGAGTGATTGATTTCAGAATTGCATTTGATGAAAGATTCATGGAATCTTTCCGGCAAATCATGTCACAAGATTCTGGATTAAACATAGCCAGCATGGAGAGGGGATTTAAGTGGTTTGCCAGAAAGATTTCGTGGAATTTTTGGTAGCATTTGATTGGAGGATTGCCAAACTTTTTGTGGGTATTGTTCAATCCTATTTGGCAGACTTGGGCAACCTATTGTGCAAGATTATAGATTTTTTGATGGACTGAATTTCTAGGAGCAGATCACCCCTCCTTGCTGGCTGTACCATTTGGAAGATTTGGTGCATTGGGAGTTGTGTGAAATCTGCCTCTCTTTCCTGCTGTTTAGTTTGATTTGGAGGCATCTAGACCTTATATTTACCTTGCAAGCTTCTTGGGGGTGGCCTATGGTGTTTGGGTGAGTTTCTTGGAATGCATGCCCATCTATTGCTTGTTGTTCAGAGGTGTTTCAGACCTGAGATTTCATATCAGACCTGTGAGAGTTGCTGTTCAGACCATTTTCAGACCTCCAAGTGCCATTGTTGAGGTATACTTGTTCAGTTTTATCAAGGGGGTAGCTTGTTCTTGTGTTAGGGTTCATTTTGGGGTGTTGTGCCAAGAGTTTAGCATCATTTCTCATTGTAGCAGCAGCTCATGTTATTCTGAAACAAATTGTAACGAGCTCTTTGTAACACTGTTTGGTAGTACCATCAGTGATTTTAACTCTTTATGTTTATTGCTACTTACCTCACTAAATAAGTGGTTCATTGCTAACCCCATTGAATAAGTGGCATTCCCGCTAAATAAGCGGATGAACTTTCTTTGGTTTCATGTTATGCCTGTTGAATAAGCAGAGGATCTTTCCTTTTGCTTTGGTCGGCTAGCTACCAATTTCTTTCTTTGCTAGTTGTAATTCCGCTGAACAAGCGGATGTTTCCTTTCATGTTTGGAGATTTTCATACTTACCCCATTGAACAAGTGGTTCACTTTAGAAGCATTAAATTGTAAGCCTTACCCCCGTATGCTCTCACCTTGCCCACATCGGGATCTGGGTGATCAGAAAGTGGAAGGCAATTGCTTTCAGTTGATTCTTGCTTATCACTCACCCCACTAAACAAGTGGTTGCATTCTAAATTACTGCCATGTATTATCACTCACCCCACTAAACAAGTGGTTGCTTTAGATTATTGCAATGTACACCTTGCCACCTTATGCTCTCACCTTGCCCACACCAGGATTTGGGTGATCAGAAAGTGGAAGGTAGCTTAATTCAATTGTTTATCATTGTTATTTTGGCTAATGCATTCGGGTGCATAATTGAAAAAAATTGGGGTGGATATGACATTTTGTTGTGCATTTCCTCTCACTCAGCCGCTTAAATCACACTTTTGCACTGGCTAAGCCATTGGAAAAGTATAGGAATTTTCAATTTTAGCCTTAGATGAATACATTTTTTGCTCATTGCCATCTTGCCTGAAGTAGCCATTTGAATTTCTTTCCTTTGTAGCATTGTTGCTCTCATTTGTTTTGCTTGAATGGAGTGCTGAAGGGACTCGGGAAACTATCACATCTCCTTGTTCTCGCTTTCTAGCCTTCATCAATGTATCATCTTCTATTCCACTCAAGAGCCTTCAGCACCAAAAGCTTGACTCATCATATCTTGCCATTCCTTATCCATGTTCCTTTAATGCTAACATTTTAAGTGTTTGATCACCTTTATTCATCATCTCCCCTCTATTGAGCTATCTACAAATACTATTAGCTTGACAAAAATAGACCAAGACTTGACAACTTGTCAATTTGACAGGAAGGACAACAAGAATGACATAATTACTTACTACAATGTTGACTGCAGGTGAGTTATGTAGCGGTCCTAATTTTGGCACTAACAAAATTCAGAATAGCATTAGTTCACTTAATCTCTTGTTCACTTTCTATATCTACAAGTAGAGCGACCTGCCCTTATGGAGTTGCTGATGACACCTCAGATCCTCATCCATGGGTATCATCTAACCACGTATCTATGAAAACTCTTCTACTTTCTGCTCTATATAATCATAATATTAGAGATATGTTCCAAATTTATGATCACAGTAAAAACTAGAAGTATGCAAGATGATGATTTCCAGTTCATTTCAAAGTCTGAACATTGTAAATTAATAACTGTATAGGGTAAATTTATCATCATGAAATGCTCTGAATGTTTATAAAACCCTACAACGCACGGAGTTGAGATGGTAATCAAAATCTACGTTGGTAATATCTCTATATATAATTCAACATATTTGGGGGAACCACACATTAGCAACTCCCCCATATGATAATTCTACATATAGCATTGAAATGAGTTCATTCATAGTCTTGGTGGCTGT
>VDFB02167012.1:0-20222 GCA_007258455.2 Sequoia sempervirens
TCCTAAGAGTGGGTATTAGAGGCTGCGACATAAGATAAACCATGTCACCCACCTCAAATGCCTCTCTGTTCTCTTACGATCCATCTTTTTGCTTTTTGCTAATTTTGTGCCTTGGCGATATTTTCCTTGAGAGCCCTCATAGTATCCTGACTCTCCTGCAACCAGTCTCCAGCACTCGGCACTCTACTGTCGCTCAGTAGCAAATCCAGAAAACTCGGCGCCTCATAACCGTACAACGCCATGAAAGGTGACATCTGAATGGTCATATAGAATGTCGTGTTGTAACAATACTCACACAAATGAATCCATTTGACCCATGCCTTCTGCTGCCCTGCAATATAATTTCTGAGGTACCCTTCCACCCACTTATTCACTATCTTCGTCTACCCATCTGTCTGCGGGTGGTAACTGGTGCTCGGTGTAAGCTCGGTCCCATAGAGTCTGAACACCTCCTGCCATAAGTGACTCAAGAACCGACTATCCCTGTCACTCACGATGCTCCGAGGCAACCCATGTAGTCTGAATACCTCATAGAAGAAGACCTCTGCTACCTGTGTAGTTGTGTAGGTAGTGGTAATCGGAAAGAAGTGGGCATACTTCGTTAGCCGATCCACAACTACATATATGCAATCTCGCCCTTGGGCTTTAGGCAAGCCCGTAATGAAGTCCATCGACAGGCATTCCCATTTCCTGTCAGGAATCGGAAGTGGTTGCAATAAACCTGCCGGGTACGTGTTCTCCTGCTTGTTCTGCTGACAAACAGGGCACTCACGCACGTATTGAAGAACATCTGCCTTGAGTCCTTTCCATGTGAATCTCTCCCGTATCTGTCTATAGGTTTTGAAATATCCGGGATGTCCTGCAGTCGGTACATCATGAAAGGCTCGCATGATTATGTTCTTCACCTCTGACCCTGGGATCAAATAAATCCTGTTCTTGTAAATGATCAAGTCATTCACAAGTGTATACCTAGTATCAACCGTCGATCCCTCAACAATGCTGGAAGCCCAAGCGTCCTTGGCATACTCTGCCACAATCATATGCCTCCAATCCTCCGTAATATGAACCATAGAGCTCAAATATGGTCTGCGTGAAAGAGCATCAGCTACTACGTTCTGTGTACCTTTGATATACGAAATATCAAAGTCATAGGCCTGCAACTTACTAACCCACTTCTGCTGACGATCATTGAGATCTCGCTGCCCTAAGAAGTGTCTCAAACTGTTATGGTCAGTTTTGATGCAAAATTTGCTGCCAACAAGATACTCCCTGAATTTTGCTAAGGCACGCATGATAGCGAGCATCTCCTTATCATATATGCTATAAAGTCTCTCTGGTCCTCTGAGTTTACGGCATTCATACACAATCGGGTGCTTGTCCTGCATAAGCACCGCACCAATGCCCTCACCTGATGCATCGCACTGAAGCTCAAAAGGCTTCGTAAAGTCTGGTAGTGCTAAAACAGGGCATGTAGTCATCAACTCCTTAAATCTCTCGAAACATTCCTGTGCCTCAGGAGTCCAAATAAATGCACCCTTCTTCAGTAAATCTGTCATAGGGGCTGCATGTCGTGAATAACCATTCACGAATCTGCGGTAGAACCCACATAAACCTAGAAACCCTCTCAGCTATGTCAGGTTTGCCGGTGTAGGCCAGTCAATAATAGCACGGATCTTTTCAGGATCCATCCGCACTCCATCTGCACTGATGATATGACCTAGATATAACAATTCGGTCATCCCCAAGTCACATTTGGATTCCTTGGTGTACAAGGACTCCCTCTCTAGAATACTCAACACGGTCTCCAAGTGAGCCAAATGCTCCTGCCATGTCCTGCTGTATATAAGAATATCATCGAAAAAGACCAACACAAACCTCCTCAGCAATGAATGAAAAACCCTGTTCATCGTAGACTGAAAAGTAGCCGGAGCGTTAGTGAGCCCAAATGGCATCACTACAAACTCGAAATGCCCACAATGACAACGGAAGGCAGTTTTCTCGATGTCCTGCTCCCGAACCCTGATTTGATGATATCCCGACCTTAAGTCGATTTTAGTGAAGTAACATGCACCATGGAGCTCATCAATCAGCTCGTCTATACGAGGTATCGGATACCTGTTTTTGATCGTCCTCTTATTCAGGACTCTATAGTCAATGCACATGCGTAAAGTGCCATCCTTCTTCTTTACCAACACAACTGAAGAAGCAAATGGTGATTTGCTAGGTCGAATGTGACCCATAGCAAGTAACTCCTTTATTGTCTTTTCTATCTCATCCTTCAACCTCTTAGGATGCCTGTAAGGAGTTATCATAACGGGCTTAGCGCCCTCCTCGAGCTCTATGATGTGCTCAATGCCCCTGTCTGGAGGTCTCCCTGGTGGAATATCACTGAACACCTTATCATGCTTGATTCTCAACTGTTGTGTGTCGGGATGATATTCAGTCTTCTGCTGTCCCTCCTGTATAGGTGCCAATGTGCACTTGGCAGCATACTCTACCATGTCGTGACGCATGAGCCTCTCCATCCGACGAAAATAAATTGTTTTGATGTTGTTGTCCCGAATTGCTTTTAGGATGTGTGTCTTCCCATCAACATCAAAACGGATCTCCATGTCCTTGAGTCGAAGAGTGACTTCCTCCAATGAATGAAGCCACTTCATTCCCAAGACCAAATCAATATCTCCCATGTTAACTACGTAGTAATCAGCCTTGAACTCATAATTGTTCAAGCGTAAAGGGAGATCCTTAATCATGCGTTCACACCTCAAAGTGTATCCGTCGGCCACCTTAACTCTAATGCCCTCAAACTCCTCAGTGATGAGTCCGCGTTTCTCAACAAACCTAGCATCGATGAAATTGTGTGTAGCTCCTATATCAAGAAGGGTAATGACCCTCTGTCCTGCTAACACTCCACGAATCCTGAATGAGCCCTCCTGCTGAATACTAGATAAACGTGCCTCCTGTATTTGAAGTTCTGACTCTGTCTCGGCCTTAGGCTCTGAAGCCTCTGACTCAGAATCCTCAGAACTCTCCTGCTGTTCGGAATTTTCTGATTCCGAATCCTCATAATACGCCCACATCACTCGATTTGCCTTGCCCTTAGGTCTTAACGGACAATCGTGATTGGCGTCATAGGGACCTTTGCAGTAGAAGCAAAGCTTCTTCCTATGTAGATCGTTAAGGGCCTCTCGATCCAAGGGTGGTGCTGCTGATTTACCCTTCGAATCGTTCTTAGAATCTGATTTTTCTTTGTTAAAATCAGACTTCTCTTTGTTTCTGTTAAAACCCTTATTGTCCCTGAAAGAAGAAGAACCTCTGGAGTTAAATCTACTGGACGGTGCTGCTAACTCCATACTACGAGCCTTCTTCATCGCTTCCTGTAATGAAGGAGGATTGAAAGCTTTGATCCAACCTCTCAATGGCTCTGTCAATCCCTCCATGAAGAGTACTACCAATCGTCTCTCTGAAATGTTTGGAACCATGACTGATAACTTCTGAAAGTCACCAATATAGGACTCCAAATTGCCACTCTGTCTCAACTGAGCCAAGTCCCTGAAGTAGGATTTTGGATCCTTCCTGTCAAAATGTTCCACCAACCTGTCAACAAACTCCTGATAGGAAGTGATCCTATCATGCTGTAGCGTCACCATACCGTGGTGCCACCAATCATAAGCTACTCCCTCCAGATGTAGTGTCGCATACCTGATTGCATCCCTCTCCGCCATCGGACGCAATGTAAGAAATGTGTCCAGCTTACTAATCCATGCCTGAGCTGTCACTTTACCACTACCATCGAACATAGCTAGATTGAGTCGGTTTGTAGCATGTTTCAGGTCATTATTCTGCTGTCTAGGTCTCCAATCCTGTCGACCTCTATGATGTTCTCTCCTCTGTGTAACAAAACGGTCAAAAGAAATCCTCTCTCTGACCTCCGGTGGTACCAACTCCCACTCCTCATTCGCTGCCATAAGTGTATCAGCGAACAACTCCTCATGCTCCTCACCTGCAATAGCCTCATCGGGCTCCTGTCTCACAAAAGTAGGCCTAGTGGGCCTATCTGCTGTCCGTGAAGCTGTCCTAGGTGCCCTGCGAGATCTTGCTTCACTCCTCTCGTCGTCACGATGTGGTGACGGTCTCCTCGGAGTACTCAATCTCTGAAGTGCTACTGTCAACTGCTGTAATACATCATTAGATTGCCGTTGACCTGCTCGTAAATCTCTAAGAGCGAGTAGAACCTCTGCATCGTCTTGATCCCTAGGGTTTTGAGGGATCTCTGTTCTAGGATTATCTGTTATGTCAGCCATATGTCCCGGCTGCCTGTTCAAACCCTGTTGCCTATCAATCAAAGCTCGCCTGCGTGTATAATACCTGTGTGACCCAACCTGTTCTGGCTGCATAAGACTGCTAAACCCTCAGGATGGCAGGATTTAGCTCTGATACCACTGTAGAAACCCCTTGTTTCCCCTGTTCCTGAATCTGACTATTTTTCTTTGTTTTCTGAAGTTTTGGGTTTTTTTGTGTTTTTGCAAGAATAATGAAAAATGGCGATTTTGCAAATAAATGATATAAAATCTAAATAAAATCTTATAGCTCCGGAAATAACAGAACCTATTGCAAATATTGATGCCAGTCTATTTATTAATCTTCTGAGACGATTACAATATAGATCCAATGACATGCAATCTAAAAAGCAATTATTTTTATTAAAGAACTTGGTTTATTGCAGCAATAAATGATCTTCTGGAGATGGTACGGCTGAGTTGTTTGAGCCCTTTCCTCTTGCGCCAGAAGGAAGAAACCTCTGCTTATGAAAGATGCGCCCCTGATAGAGAAGTCTGCCTGCCAAAGATGAAGGCGTTTTGTTCTGGAAACAAATGTACGGCCTTTCTAGAATGGTACGGCCAGGTACAGATTGGTACGACTGAGAGCAGCAATAAATGAAGATGTACGGCTTTTTAAAGACTCTCCAGATCTCCTTGAAATGTGCGCCTAAATGCAATAACTCCTCTGTAATGAATTATTAATTGAAAATTCTGAATGCAAATAACCTTTGAATGCTCTGTAATTCCTTCTGGATGAAGAAATCCCTCTGCCTGGCAATAAATCGGATAATATTTCACATCCTCTGAATCGCTCTCACTGGAGATGGCTCGTTCCCCAATGCTTTCGAGACTGAAACCCTAGGCTTCTGTGCTCTGCTCAAGACTTGATCAATTTTCAATTCACCAATGACATAATTGCTCGATTCCCAATGAAAAATGCCTTATACACTGAAAAGTGCGATTTCCTTAATAATAGGGAATCATTAAAAAGTTCAAACTTTTTATTTTAATGTTTCAATAGTCTCAGCTCAAATTTTTATAATAAAATATAATCATCAAAATGGCCCCTTTCCATGATGGGCGACCCCTTCACTGAAATCACTTAAGTTATAATAAAATATTATAACTTTATATTATAATGCTTCCACAATTAATATTTAATTAAATCAATTGAATATTAATATCTCTCTCAATATTCACCCGATACTTGAGCCGTCTGAAGCTGACGAATAAGGAAGTGATTTTGCACGAAATCAATCCATACTGCTAAAAATAGCAGGGGTCCCACGCTGAGTGCTGAATACTGCTAAAAATAGCAACTCAGGCTAGAAGTGTCCGAACGAGCCCGAACGAAAGCCAACTGATCAAATACTGACAATCTGAAGCTGAGCCAAGCTCCATCAAGACCCTCTATCCCATCTATCAGCCTACGAGGGTCGCATAATAGGCTAATCCTGTGCTCTGAGAGATGTCAACTAGAAGGGGACATGACATATTTTCCTCTTGTTGTTCTGTGATTATATTCACTTCTCAATTGGAATCGTAGAGAACTGAAAAAGAAACTCATTCTGACCATATGGTCTTCTCTCGTTTTCCTAACAACCGATAAAGACAGTTAGATGCCATTGTTTGCTTTGGGTGAACTTTACTGGCTACTTTTGAACCTTTATTAAACCAAGACCATAACATTCAATAACCTAGAGATGCTCTTTCTAGGTTCAAGGTTAATAAAGAAGATCATGTGTAGATTACAACAGCCTATTCCTACTTGGGGGTTCAGTCTAGGTATCTCAATCATGATTTACCAAGGGATAATGCCTCCCTTTCTGTTTCCAAGTGTTAGGCCCTTCCAAGTACTTTTCTAGGATATCCCTCAAGAAATGCATCTCTTGAATAGTCATTAATCAGATCCTTCACTCTTTTTTATTGTTCAAAAGTTTATTTCACTATTTAGGGTTTCTTGACTAGGTGTATATTGGGATGGTTCAAATTATTATCCTTTAGCATATCATCCATTGCAAACAGATGGTTCCTCATTGCATTTCCCTAGCTGACTTTCCTTCCCAACCTATTCATCTTGAGAATATCTTTAGGCCCATTTAAAAAAAAAAATTGTAGATGCAAGTATTTGGCCAATTAAATATTAAATCGTGAAATATGCCTATACTTATCCTCTTCTGGGAACAGGATTGCCACCTTGGGTCTCACTAGGCTGTAGGAATCACTGGTATTTTAAGATGATTTGTTTCTTCAGTTTATTGACATATTTATAATTCAGCGATCTTCATTCAGATAGTGCTTGGATACTCCACACTTCTCATGGAGGATCTGATTAAAGATAGAGATACTGTAGAGGACATATTAATTGCATCACTCTCTTGACATGCTTTTCTATTCTTATGCTTAATCTCTATGTATGGAATTTGCATTGAACCCTTGCTTTTTGTCATGTGCTTCCCTTAATTACTACTTAGCATGCATTCAATATCTAATGGTCGACTAGGCTCCAAATCAAACTGTTTTTAAAACTCCATCCAATTATAGTGCCTATTGGTATAGTTTGCTATGAATATGCAATAATCAAGGGCTTTGGGGACTGCTACATGTTCTCCAATTGAACTGTTCTTTCAAACTAACCTTGTTGTAATCAGTAAAGAAACTGTTTTTAAATTCTAATATTGAAACTCAAACCTATGACGGTAACAAACTGAATGAAACTGATAAACATGATGGCATATGAAGGGTTAGGGTCAACAATTCAAAATATTTGGTTAAGAGTGCAAAACAAAAACCCAACAACAAAAAATGGGGAAGCAACAAAACCAAAAATCGGAGGTGGTCAGAAATTAATAAATGGCTTAATGGCTGAATGAAATTAACAAGGTCAGCAACAGTTGACAAATTTGTTGATTCAGATGATTCATACATTTTGAAACGTGAATACTTCTAGAGCTAATTAGAATTAGAATGGTGAAGGAAGTACAATGACAAATAACAATAATAACCACACTAGAATGGTGATTGGTTTTGCCGTCAGACCTCTCCAACCCAAGTTCTTGACAAGAGAAGTACAACCTGAGAGATGAGAGCCAAAAATTCAAAATAATAGAGACAACTTTGTGGATTACTCAGATGAGTACCAATCCTTGGGAGAGGAGTTTCTTGTAGCCATGTCTCTATGGGATTTTTGCAACTTAAGAATGAGAAATCGACCTAGGATGTAGAGAAACATGAAATACAATAGTTAAGATTTGCATTGACGGTTGGGTAAATTGTCAATACCCACCTTTGATGGTACAGACAAGTGCATAGCTCCTACATGGATCCAAAAGTTGGACACTTAATTTCTCTCTAAACCCAATAGTAATCAAATATGCTACACTCCATTTGGAGGGAATGCCGTATGAATGGTGGTACCACATAATGATCACTCAAGGTCATAGTTTGATTGATAGTTATATTAAGTTTAGTTAAAGGATCATTGAGAGATTTGATAGAAAGGAATTTTAGGGAATTGGCCCAATTGAAACAAAATGCTTCAGTGGACAACTATGTGACAATATTCTAGAGACTATTTGTTATGGTTCTAGAATTCTTTGAAAGGAAGCTTATTGCTTTATTCATAGAAGTTTTGACTAAACCCCTCAAGGGTTGGGTTAAAGCCTTTTATATTTCTTCATTGCAAGATGCAATAAAACGAACTATCATGATGGAAACTTCATTCCTAAAAGAAAATTCCATCCAAAGGCACCTCAAGCAAAGTAGTATAAAATGCCTTTTTAGGAGTGGTTGACGAAAACAAACAAAGAAGAAGCAAAACATGAGCTTCGAAGGAATAAGTTATGATTTTCTTGTAAGGAACCATGGGAGCTAGGCCATAGATGTTTGGGTCATGGGCAAGTCCAATATATTGAATTTGTTTAAGATGAAAAATTTGTATAGGAAGAATCTACATTAGAAAGTGAGAAGGATGAAGTAAAATTTAAACCAGTGAGGTAGGATGAAGAAGTAGTTTTAGGAGGAACCTTTGCCACATTATTTGGTACTTTGAAACAGAATCCTTTGAGTTTGAGGAGTCCTGCATGGGTAGAGAGTCACAATGTTGATTGATAGTGGGGCACCCACAATTTTATTGATGAAGGTTTGGTGGCCAAAAGAGGTCTTTAGATAGAAGACTTCAAAGAGTTTGATGTGATGGTTGTTGATGGATTCACCATGCCTTGCAAAAGAAAATTTCCCAATTGAACTTCTCCTTGGGAAGTGACAAAGTGACAGATGATTTCTATGTGGTTGGCATAGGAGATATTGATGTAATATTAGGAGTCTACTGGTTACATTCCCTTGGGAAATTCACTTAGAATTTTCAAACCATGGAACTTAAGTTTCAAGTTGATGGGAAGAAGGTAGTGCTTTGAGGAATGTCAAATGGAGCTCCTATAATTGTTTCTGCCAAACAAATGGAAAGAACTTTTTTGCATGGTTAGGTTTCCTAGGCAAACCAATGCTTGATAACTCCCACGATTTCTTTAGATGGAAAGAAGTCTTATCATGTGGATATCTAGTCTCTTCTGGATAAGCATAACAAAGTTTTTAGTGATAAGGAAGGACACCTGATAGATGCTTTGAGCATGTCATAGAGTTGGAAGAAGGAGCCAAACCAATCATCATTGCTCGCCATCCCAAAATTCATAAGGAAGAAGTTGTGAAGGCGATTAGAAGCTTTTAGACATGGGTCACGTTAGACCTAGTTTAAGCCTATTTGCTTCATTTGTAGTCTTGGTGAGGAAGAAGGATGGAACCATGGGGATGTGCATAGACTACAAATCCTTGAACAAAAAGACCATAAAAAATGATACTTGATTCCTAGGATTGATGAACTTATGATAAGCTACATGGAGCAGTCTATTTCTCAAAGATAGACTTCAAATTAGGATATCATCAAATTAGAGTTCGAGATGAGGACATTCACAAGACAACTTTCAGGTGTCACTCTAGACATAATGAGCTTTTAGTTAGGCCATTTGGTTTGACTAATGCTCCAGCCATTTTTTAGTCAGGCATGAACCAAGTGTTCAACAAGCAATTGAAAAAAATTGTGTTGGTTTTCTTTGATGATATCCTCATCTATAACAAACCTTGGGAGGAACATTTGAGACATTTAGTTGAAGTTTTGGGAATTTTGGAGATAGAAAAATTATTTGCCAAGGAGTCCAAGTGTAAGTTTCGAATGACTAAGAATTTATATCTAGGCCATGTTATCAATGCTTAGGGAGTTAAAGTTGATCAAGAGAAGATATGAGTTATGTTGGATTGGCCTCCCCCAAAGACTTTGATATAGCTTGGAGGATTCTTTGGACTTTGTAGCTACTACAAAAGATTTGTTAAGGGATTCTCATAATTGGGAGCACCCTTAATTGATTTGACTAAGAAGGGGTATTCACATGGACTGATGCAACACTTGAGCTTTTGACTAGCTCAAGGAGGTGATGAGTTCATGTCATATGTTGGTTGTTCTTGATTTCTCACTTCCCTTTGTTTTAGAATGTGATGCGGTTGGAAAAGGGATTGGAGTAGTTCTAATGCAGAATAAGCACCTAACAACTTTTGAGACAACGAGGCAGAAAGAAGGTTCCAATTTGCGACAAAGAGATGTTGGCCATCATGCATGCATTGGCCAAGTTCAAGCAATATCTACTGGGTGGTAAATTTGTCATGAAAATAGACCACAACAACTTGAAGTACTTCCTCAATTAGAAGGATTTGAATGAAAGACAATAGAAATGGGTAAATAAACTTCAGACCTATGACTTTGACAATAAATATGTTAAATGAAAGAACACAGTATCAGATGCCTTGCCAAGGAAGCCCACTCTATGCTCTATGACTAATATTTTAGTAGATTGGAAAGCTGAAATCTTAGTAGAATATTCTAAGAATGACTTTGCTATTAACATCATGGAAGGTAAGTTGAAAGATGATATATTCTAGGTACAAAATGAATTCATACTTGAAAAGAATAGAGTATATCTCGTCCCTAAGTCAAAAATCAAGGATAAAATTTTAAGGGCAGTCCATGACACCCCCTGGGCAGACACCTAGAGTGTTTCAAGACATACAAATTGATCAGTAAAAGGTTCCCTTGGGAATGACTCAAAGATGACATCCTTAAGAAAGTCAGAGAATGCATGGTGTGTTAGTAGTAATATTGAACAATTTTTTCCAATAGGTCTATTGCAGCCTCTACCTATTCCAAATTAGAAATGGGGGAGCATCTCATCACGGGACTCCCAAAGGTGCATGGTAAGGATTGTATTTTTGTCATGGTTTATAGACTTACCAAGTATGCACATTTTTTTGCTATCTCTATTGAATATAAGGCATCTCAAGTAGCTGAATTGTTATTCAAAGAAGTTTTTAGATTTTATGGTTTGCTTCAAATAATAGTAAGTGATAGAGATAGCAGGTTCCTTAGTCTTTTTTGGTAGGAAATTCAAATTAATAGGAATTAAGCTTACTTCTAATACCAATTACTACTATCAGATCGATGGGTAGAACTGAAATTGTGAACAAATGGATTGAGGGTTATTTGAGACACTATGTAGTAGGACAACATCAGACATGGATCAAATGACTATCTTGGAGAGCATTGCTATAATACCACACATCACATCTCCATCGGTATAACTCCTTTCAAAGCTTTGTGTGGTTATGATGCTTTGTTTTTAATGTATTTGATTATCAATATCAACGGAATGCCAAGAGCAAAGAACTTGGTTTGACAAACACAATTATTTTTTAAAGTACTTAAGGAAAATCTCCAATAGGCTCAAAATTAGCAAAAGATGTATGCAAATTGACATAGATTGGAGAGAAATTTTGAAGTTTGTGATATGGTTTTCTTTAGGTTGCAGCCTTATAGACAATCTTACCTTAATAGAATTGGAGTTGAAAATCTTAAGCCATGTTTCTATGGACCCTATAGGATCTTGAGGAGGTTCAATGAGGTTGCTTATGAATTTTGGGTCACTAGATCAAAGTAAAATTCATAATGTGTTTCATTTTTTCTTGCCTCTAAAAGCCACTTGATCAACATATTGCACCTTCAATAGAGTTGCCTCCACTTGATGACAAAGGCAAGTTGATTTTGGTACTCAAAGCTATCATAGATGTGTGAGAGAAAATTGAGAAACAAGAGCATTTAAAAACATTTGATTCGTTGGAAGGATCTTCTAGTAGAGGATGCCACTTGGGAAAAACAATTTTTAAAGCATCCAAATTTGGAATTGTTTGAGGACAAGCAAATTTAGGAAGGGAGGATTGTCATCTCCTCTTTTCAAGCATTAGTCCAATGAAGAGCCTTAGCTTGTTATTTTATTTTTCATAGGCTAATGGGGTGGTGCAAGGGAAATAATTTAATAATTTAACTTCTTGAAAAAGTATAAGTTATATTCATAAAAAAACAACTTATGATTAATTATTTAAAAAGTTTTTTTAAAAGAGGGAGCAAAAATGGTGCTAGGAATGAGATCCAAATTCAAAAATGAATTTGGAGGGCAAAAAGAGAAAGAAAAAGAAAAAGAATATTATTTTTTCTCAAAAAGCCTATAGGAGGAGTTGAGGAACGGAGAGGGTTACCAATTGATATTATCAAATTCATTCCTCTTGAGATTTAGCATTTTTCATCATTTCTACCCTAGGACGAAAACCCTTTGGGAAAGAATGCATTTGAGGACAAGAACCCTCTTATTCATATGAGTAATTCCACTCAAGGATTACAAATGAGCTAATGGTTTGCAATTATTCTCTAGTTTCAATTCAGTGTTGCAATTGTTTTGTGAGTTTATAGAATTTTCACTCTTGTAATTAGTTGTGAAGGTGTTGGGATAATTTTTATTGTTGTTTAGTGGCAATATTATTATATTATTGGTTGGCTGAACCAATTGTATTTTCTAACCATTTTTATGTTTTAGAGGGAAAAACAGGTTTTGAATGGACCTGAAACCATCAGGTTTTGAAGGGACCCGAAACCCAAACTAAGACGATCATGCTGCCCAAAGAAAAAAGGAAATAGCACCCTGCAGCGAAACAGAGATAGAAACTCAGCCCAAACTAGCACCCAGCAAGCTGCCCAACACAGAACCAAGATTTTACATGGATCTTGAACCCATTGGTTTTGAAGGGACCAACAACCCTTTACAACAAGGTTTTGGTAGGGACCTTAAACCCAAACCCATAGATTTTGAAGGGATCCACAACACTATACAACCAGGTTTTGGTAGGGACTTTAAACCCAAGAAAATTGCCTGCAACGGCCAAGCAACAACACACCAGTCATTGAAGAAGATTAGCCTTTCCATATCATTGGTAAAAACAACTAAAACATAGATCAACAAAAACAGAGCCCCAAAATCAGAAGAAACCAAGCCCAGCAATATACCCTCTCCACCTCTATAGGAGAGGTCACCACAAATACTCAAGGCTCCAACAGTGTCCCACAATAACCAATTGTTCTCTCCACCTCTATAGGAGAAAAAACCAAGCTCGTCCAACCCACAAAAGCTGCAACACCCCTGCAAACCAAAACTCCAGCTAAATAGGAATGGGATCCACCTCAATGGGAAATACAGGATTAAGCCTTCAACCACATAATACACCTCAACCCCAGAAGGAGAGGACTCCACCTCCATGGGAGAGGTCTCCACCTCAAAAGAAGACCCAGTATCTAGAGAGAAGGAAAAGACTACAGTAGTGTTGATGCCTGTTTTGTGACACACCAAACATCAGAATAAAATGCCCAAAGACACTCTTTCCTCTCTTGAAAAACCACCGAGTATGCAAAGATTGCAAGAAGATCATATGGCGATTCCAAGGTTCCTTATGTTAGGTCTTGACGTGTGGATAAGCTCAATGATTGTTGTGATATGCTGGTAATACAAAGGGACTTATGCTAGGCTTGTTCAATTCACAATGAAGGTCTAGACAATGAAGCTCTGTTGTTTGGGTCTTGGATCAAACAAACTAAAAAGAGATAAGGGTTCAGAAGTTCTAATCTACTCCCTAAGAATTCAAGAGACAGTATTGACTTAGTGAAACCAATAACAACACTTTGCTTCGCCATGCTGGGGACAACTACACAAAGTGAGTGCAATCTTCTAAGGGGTGTGCTTCTGATTTTCACATCATGAATAACTACCATCAAATCGAACAATATTTATCTAGACATAAGTTAAGCATCCACAGGGTAAGCTCAGGCTAACTTTACACATTGAACGAAAATCATCCATTCAAAGAAAGTATGAGCAAAAGTTTCACCATAAATCAATACTTATCAGATCTTAGATTCTTCTAACATACATGAAATCAAATCTAAACTATGATGGGGGATAAGAACCATGCAAACTCCAAAATAAGAAAAGTAACCACCATCAATTTGAACAATGCATTACTTATTACTTTGGTAGTCGTAAGCAACAATTTACTTATCTTAACATGTTTTGCAACATGCTCCCATGTCTTACAAATGAGGGATGAGCTTAATTTATAGGCTCCCCAATTACAATTTAATGGCCAAGATTGATTTAGGATCAACGGCCGAGATTACAAAATAAAACCCTAATTAGGGCTTGTCATAACTAACTCCTCCTCGACCAATGAGAAAACTACATTCGAGAACACTTGTCCTTTTTGCTAAATATGAACCAACAATAAAATAGAAAGTTGTTGCATGGTGGAGTGTCAGGTTCATTGAATCTAGACATGCTGACTTGGAACAATTTGATTGGTCGAGGTGCCACTTCAACAGGTTGGATGTCCTCCTTGGTCACTTTGTTCGTTTTTCCATGTTCTTGCCTTAGAATATTTTCCTTGCTAATAACTTTGTCCTTTGTGCTTGTTTCCTGCTAGCTTTGATCCTGGGTTCCTTTTGAGACTTTGATTTCTTCTTCTCACCTGTATTGGAAGTCTCGCCTTGGAGCACATGTTTAGACTTGAAGTTATTAAGGTTTTCTTTCTTGATTGCTTTGAAATTCCCACAAGTGCCTTGAATTGGATTGGTGTTATTCCTTTGGATTTCCTCTCTGAATTATCCAATTTGTGTCAAGAAATTACCTAAGTATGGAAACTTGTTTGGAACACTCTTCTTGTCACCATCTGATTTTGATTGGGAGCTTGTCTTTAATTCTTCAGGGGATGAAATCCTTCAAGAAGTTGCCCTAGTTGCTTCAATAGGTCTGGGATTGTAGATGAAACCCCTCCAAGATGTTTGAATATTCTTTCAAGTGCCTTGAATTTGGAGAAGAATGTTTCTATGCTTTCGCCACAATGGAGGAAATTGGAATTTTCTCTGTGAAGTATTTCCCATACTTAGCCAAATTTTGGCTATTCAAGTTCATTTTGTAACACCTTCATGCGGATCACTACTTAGCCAATATTTTGGCCATCCCCATGCTTGAATGAACTTTTCTTGTGGATTCACCTTCAATTATGAATTTGGCTTGTGCTATGTAGGGCAGATTCTATCCTTGGACAAGGATTTTATTCACTTCCTTTTTATTTTCCTCTTATTTTCTTTCCAACACTTAGCCAATTTTCTGAGTTTCCCTCCTCAAGGTATCAACACTTAGTCAATTTTCTGAGTTTTTCTCATTAGGCAGACTTCACTTGAGCTTGGATATTCCTTCTATATTGACCTAGGTCAGACTTTTATCCCCCATGTGCCAAAGTTGGACTTTATTCATCTTATGCCAAGGCAAACTTTGCTAACACTTTAAACATTTTTCTCCCTTGGCCAAAGTCGGACTTTGAAGTGGTTTGGACATCCTTCCCTTGGGCAAAGTCAGACTTCATCATGCTTAAGACATTCCACACCTGGGCAAGGTCAGACTTTGAAGTGCTTGTGCCATCTCATCTTCAAGTGGGGCGTACTTTTCCTTGTCTTAGACATGGCACTACCTTCAACACTTAACCAAAATTTGCCAGTACTTAGCCAATTTCATGAAATTTTCTTCCCAAGGCATCCATACTTAGTCATTTTTTTGAATTTTCCTTCCTCCTCTTGGCTGGGTGGACTTCCCAATGGTCTTGACATTGTCACTTTTGGTGGGGCGGATTTCATAGATATCTTGACATTTTGCTCTCCATGCCTGGGCAGACTTTAGGACTTTCTTTCCATGATGCAAGGGCGGACTTCATGTTGCCTATGCCAAGTCTTCTCCAAAGTTGGGCGGACTTCATAAACCTCATGCCATATCCTCCTTTCCTCATGGCAGACTTCTTGATGAGTTTGACATATCCATGGCGGACTTCCAAGGTGTCTTGACAAGTGCATCTCTCCTTCCAAGCAAACTTCATCAACTTCGTGCCATTGTAAGCCTTCTTCTGGATCATCTCACCATATGATTTTCTCTTGATTTTTCATGATTTTTGCTTGGTTTTTACTTGATTTTTCTTCTGGTGGCCTGAATTTTTTATTCTAAAAATGGAATTGTTGACTCCATGACCCAGGTTGACTTTCTAAAAATAGAAAAAGCAAAATACCTAAAAATAGGAGTCTCGGATTTGGTCCAAAATGCCAAAAATGAAAAAAGCAAAAATCCCTAAAAAATAGGAAGTGTTAGAATTGAGTGAAAGCAATTGCGTTCTTCATCGACCGGGTCTTCTAAGCACTTTGCTGATGTCCATACATAGTTTCGAGCTTGAATCCTCTACTTGGCTCGGGTGATTACTCAAACTCTAACTTCAAACTCCTCATTGTAAAAAGACTAGTGATTAGTAGTTGCGACACCAACGCAAAAACCCAAAAAGCTAAAAAAAAAACAAGAGGGTCCCATTTGCAATGGGGCGATGTTGTGAAAAGGTTACAACAAGTAGGAAGGAAGACCTTGGCAAACAACAGCAACTAGGTCTTAGAAGTAATCTCTAAAAACCACCCGGCCCACAACACCTCCAGAGTAACCAAGAGAAACTTCAATAGAAAAAACTCCATTGAACAAGTCTAAATTAGTACCATCTCAGCACACGAGAACATATCCATAGATGCTACAAAGACATCCATTAGCAAGCTAACAAATTGGGTCATGAAATAAAACATGGGAAGCCTCCCAGTCAACAGAATCATCTCACAACAAAAGTCCTTCAAGAAAGACTCACACCCTTTCCAAGAAGCCCAGAAAGGGAGCCAAGCCAGCCAAACAAGAGGGGAACTTCTAAAGCCATCCAAACACAAGCTTTTAGCAATAGCGGGGAGGGACAAAAACCACTCCACAACAGCCTCCAAAACACTAGGAACAATGAAGAACAACCTCATGAGGCCCAACCAGCCTAAAACCAGGTGGAGAGTCGATGAAAGAAAAGCACCAGAGGGCAGAAAGACAACCCACAAAAACCAAAGACCCACACCCACAGAAGGGCCCAACCAAAACACCAACCCCCAAGCACAACAGATGAACAACAACGAACACGGGGGAAAAGCCAGGTACAGAGGAAGAAAAGAGGCATCTGCTCTAACAATAAAAACCACTTGAGAACACTAGAGCAAGCACACACAAAACCGAGCAAAACAATGGGAAGAAGAACTCCTCACTTGAGCAGCCAAGCCAAACCACCACATCGGCCAACGACCCAACTCAGGCTCCAAAACAAAAGAATAGTCATGAAATTACATCCGCCATTTGGAAGCCATAACCTGGCCAGCTAGGATAGCACCAAGAAAGGAATCCACCAAGGAGTGATCAGAAGAAAGCATCTGATCACCCACACCCATCGCTAAGAAGAGCCAGACAGTAGGCCGCAGGACAGAGACTCGGCCCAAAGAAACCACCACCCGCACCCACAAATAGTAGGGAGGGCCACTAGAAGCCGCCAAAAGCAAACCTTCGGCTAGAAGAGCCCATCCTCTAGACGCTCGAGCCAGAGAGGGTAGAAAAAGCCTTTGCAACCCCAAGCCGCAAACAGCAGAGACACCGAAGATAGACCCAACAGCTCCAACCATCGCACCCCCACCCGGATCATCATCATCTTCTGACTCCAAATCTCCAACGGTCGACGCCTCACCCGAATTCAAAATTCGCCTCATGCTCCCGCTCCCGCTCATCATCATCCCTTTCATCATTATCATATACCATTTTTATGCTGTTACTATATAGTCTTATATTAGTTATTTTATTTAATATCAGTCTGCAACATAAGGTAGTGTACTGCTGTACCACTTTATGCCCTAATTACTCTAGCCGCAACTCTCTAAGTAATATCTCTGCCATGTATCAATAGCATACCAATTTATTGGCTGACTGCACCTTTCAAGAGGTTATGATTGCATGTTTTAAGGGTGCGCTGTAACTAATATCATTAATCCCTCTTAGATTGGATAGCGTACCTCTTCAAATCAGCTGCTACACTTTGGAGAAGGTAAAACTTATAAGTGGGGTCCCTTTTTGGTCTATGCAAACACTTTACTATTCATTTATTATAGGGGATTTTTGATACTACTATAGACTCTTTATAATTTTCAGTTTATACTTATAATTATTCCCAGTTTTGCAATTGACCAACAATAATGAAATAATCTTGTTATTGATTGCATTGTAATTTTTTGGGTGTTTTACTGCCAGAAATATTATAAGTTAAGAAGTTCTTTTCAATCTTGTAAGTTTGGATGGCTATGCCCCCACGACATTAAAAATCACTTTCATTTTCAGCATTGTTATTTCTACTGTTAATTTGTGTGGTTCTCTGCCAAATTCGGTGTATGTAATTTGTTTTGGAAGGCTTGCCACTGTAACAAGCTTCAGTTATTTCAGTTTCAGTTTGTATTTCATTAGAAGGCTTGCTGTTAGAAAAGTATTTCATTACTTCCATATTTTTGTAACAATTGCAATATTGACTTGTGTCATTTGCTGTCTGTTGGTGCACAGAGTTATAGGTCCCAAATCCCTAAAGCCAAGCAGTCCTCTGAGTGCCAGGGGTGTAAAACTCAAAGCAACTGACCTATAACTTAATATATATAGTTTATGCACAGTCCACATTAATTCCTTATCTCTCTCGTATTACTGAGTTTCGGGTATAAATACAACACATAGAAATTACTTGGGGCTTAGTGCTTCAATCTGTGTTCCCCAATTTTCTTGCTAACACTATTGATATTTCACTTTAATTGTTCTATTGAAGACCTCTATGATCAACCTCGTTGGCTTACCAAAGATAGAAGTATAGGAGCACTACTCAATCTTGTTACCTATGGCCTAATCATGAGCTCTGCCCCTTGTACTTGGATCAAAATCCTTCCTTGAGCCTATGTCTTGTTTATATTCTCTAGGGTTGCAGTGCATGTAGTTCTAGTTGCCATCAACATCAATAGACAAAAAACATTCTTGGGAGGTCAACAAAGAGTTTGAATGACAAGAGTATGTAATGGGTGTACCTAAGAGAAGTATATGAAGCTTTAGGTGGTAAAAGTCACAAAAATAAGTGCTTGGGTTTTGTTTCAAGTGAAAGATGGTCTAAATGTGTGTTTAAAACAGGTTAAAACTTGTATTGGCAAATGTGAGGGATGTGCATTCCTAAATGAAGGTTTGAATTGCTTAAGTAACAAGAATGACTATGTGGTGTGCCTAGAGGTAAAGAGGAGACCTTTAAGTGGCAACATTGACCAGAACAGGTGCCTAGACATGGATTAAGTGGCATAAGTGATGAAAGGTGCACCTAGGAAAGGAGTTAAACCTTTTTGAGTGGCACAAGTTCAAGAAATAAGTGGTTGAGTTTGTAATGTGCCCTTTGCAGGTGTAATTGTTTGGTGAGGAACCTTAACCTATTTTCGATTCCTGTAGGCTAATTGGACCTATGATAAGCGAATAATTAATTTTATTGTAAAGTTGAACATTTTATGTTGAAGTGACTTATTTCGGGTCAAGAAGAAAATTAAAATTATAAATTCACTTTATGCAGGAAATAAAGTTTGATTTCTTGAATGTTCAAAAGGTGGTATAAAAGGAAATTGAAAAAGAGATTGATATCTTTTGGCAGTTTCATCTTCTATTGTAGAGTTTGGGCATTTTGTTCAAGTTGAAACACCAAGATGAAAACCCCAAGGGAAAATTGGTTTCAAAGAAGGATTTCTTCCTAGCCAATATCGAGTGGATTAACTCAAGATTCATGAATGTGCAAAACAATTGAAGATTTTGGCAATTTGTGTGAGAAGCAAAGATGATATCTGGATTGTATTTGGCTTAAACTGTAATTGAAGATTTCAGTTTAAGAGTAAATTTTGTTGAAGTTATGACTATATTTCATATCCAATAATTTTAGTTGTTTGGGTGGAAGATTTACAAGTGCTGGCTGTCCCACTTAGTTCTATTCTTGCCACCATTGCTTGAATCTCCTATTTTATTTCTGGTTCCCACCCCTAGCCGCTCCAAATACAAAGAGTCGTACATGTAAAAATAGTGCAAGTTTAAACTGGTGCCACTCAGATTGTTAGTGGAATGGGATCTGTAACATCTAGAAGGGCAATTGTAAAACATGGAAATGAGGAAGACATTAGTTTGAATTGTAGTTTCCAACCTTTGGGGTGTAAAAACCCTCATAACCTACTGCTGCCGCCCTAGTCCAAATTAGGTACAAGTAATACCTAGTTGTGCACATACATGATGTCTGAATTTGAGAAAGGACGTGGTAAATTACTAGTCACTGTAGCAGGTCCCAATTGCTGATAAAGAAGTCTACAAGACACATCAATATTGAAAAGGATTGAATTAGCGTACTAGTGAGGAGATATGTTTGAAAATAGATAAAACCGGCTTATCTGATGGTAACATCAGGTGATATGGAGTTTATGAATGCAGATGATTGGCTAAAGGTTAGAATCTTGTTTATTATTTAGCTAAGTTGCTGAATCAGATATGGGCA